>JACXGI010014264.1:7476-19461 GCA_016801175.1 Esox masquinongy | reverse complement strand
AAATCTTTGAGGGGGAAAAATAAAAAATAAAAAACTCACAATAACCTGGTTGCATAAGTGTGCACACCCTTAAACTAATACTTTGTTGAAGCACCTTTTGATTTTATTACAGCACTCAGTCTTTTTGGGTAGGAGTCTATTAGCATGGCACATCTTGACGTGGCAATATTTGCCCACTCTTCTTTGCAAAAGCGCTCCAGATCTGTCAGATTGCGAGGACATCTCCTGTGCACAGCCCTCTTCAGATCACCCCACAGATGTTCAATTGGATTCAGGTCTGGGCTCTGGCTGGGCCATTCCAAAATGTTAATCTTCTTCTGGTGAAGCCATGCTTTTGTGGATTTGGATGTGTGCTTTGGGTCGTTGTCGTACTGAAAGGTGAACTTCCTCTTCATCTTCAGCTTTCTAACGGACGCCTGAAGGTTTTGTGCCAATATTGCCTGGTATTTGGAACTGTTCATAATTCCCTCCACCCAGACTAAGGCCCCGGTTCCAGCTGAAGAAAATCAGCCCCAAAGCATGATGGTGTCACCACAATGCTTCACTGTGGGTATGGTGTTCTTTGGGTGATCTGCAGTGTTGTTTTTGCGCCAAACATACCTTTTGGAATTATGGCCAAAAAGTTCAACCTTGGTTTCATCAGACCATAACACATTTTCCCACGTGCTTTTGGGGGACTTGATGTTTGTTTTTGCAAACTTCAGCCGGGGTTGGATGTTTTTCTTTGTAAGAAAAGGCTTCCGTCTTGCCACCCTACCCCATAGCCCATTCATATGAAGAATACGGGAGATTGTTGTCACATGTAGCACACTGCCAGTACTTGCCAGAAATTCCTGCCGTTCCTTTAATGTTGCTGTAGGCCTCTTGGAAGCCTCCCTGACCAGTTTTCTTCTTGTCTTTTCATCAATTTTGGAGGGACGTCCAGTTTTTGGTAAGGTCTCTGTTGTGCCATATTTTCTCCACTTGATGATGACTGTCTTTACTGTGTTCCATGGTACATCTAATGCTTTGGAAATTCTTTTGTACCCTTCTCCTGACTGATATCTTTCAACAATGAGATCCCTCTGATGCTTTGGAAGCTCTCTGAGGACGTGGCTTTTGCTCTGAGATGCAACTAAGAAAATGTCAGGAAAATCCTACTAGAACAGCTGAACTTTATTTGTGATTAATCAGAGTCACTTTAAATGATGGCAGGTGTGTAATGACTTCTATTAAACATGAGTTTGAATGTGATTGTATAATTCTGAACACAGCCACATCCCCAGTTATAAGAGGATGCACACTTATGCAACCAGGTTTTTATTTTTCATTTTTCCCCCTCAAAGATTTCAGTTTGTTTTTCAATTGAATTGTTCACATTATAGGTCACATTAAAAGTGGAAAAAGTTCTGCCATAATTTATCTTTGCCTCATTCTTTTACATCACAAAAACCTGGCATTTTAACAGGGGTGTGTAGACTTTTTATATCCACTGTATAATACTTAGGGAACAACCAACATTCATAGAGATTTTGCACACTGGAAAGACTTGTACCAAACTTTGAACACATAAACATCAAAATGTAGAACATACCAGGCGTCCTGTTTTTCAGTCCGTTTTCAGTTGCCCGACTCATTTAGAAAAAATCACGTTTTGTCACGTATTTTCACTTTTTTTTTGTTCTTTTTTTTGATTGGTCTGCCCATTGGAATTTGACAGGTTGTCATGATTTGCCACCACTGTCAGTTTTAAGTTCCTTATTTTTTACAGACTATGATCCAATCACATTTTAGTTCTCACGAGCTGCCAAGGCCAAGCACCCGTGCGCGCGAAATCCCACCTTGCTGTAACAACCATCCATGAAGGCAATGTTATTTGGGAAAGTAAATTTTGCATTTAATGGCTAAAGTGCACAGCTTTCTATGACAAACTCATAAGACAAGCGGACTCAAAGAAAGATTGGCTCAAGCGAAAAGTACAACAAGCCGCCGGACTCACCCCCCGAATCAAATTAGCAAAAGTAAGTAGGCATAATTCTGTTACGTTATTACAGTTGTTGTGTACACCTGAAACTCAGGCTGTGTTCATTTTTCTGAGTGTGTGTTCATGTTATCCAGACTGCAAATGCTCTTTTGTTGTTGTTTCAATCCAATTAATTAATTTGTCACATATGCAATCTTTTGTTATAATATAGCTTTTACAGTTGAAACTGTTCATCTTTGCCAGAGACGTATAATGTGTTGTTCTGAGTAAAACGCTCTTTTGTTGCTTCAATCCAATTCATTCAGTACAAACACTATAGACTATATTTGTGTATTTGATAATACAATTTGATGTACAGTAAAATAGTAGGCCCTACTTTGTGTGTAGGTGGTGGGTGTGCGGGGGGCTCCCTGACTGTCCCATATTTCACCCTATTGAATCTGGTCACCCAAAACCCTAAAATCTATTATATTTATTAGCAAGACATTACACTGTCCATTTTCAGTACCTGGACTTAAAGTGGAATAAAGTGGACATAACTAACCATAGAGTGATATGCCACCTAGGGCTGTCACAATTTTGACATTTTAGTTGACGCTTAATTGTCGTACATATTATTGCGATTAATGATTTAATTGTTTATATTGTAGGCCTAAATTGTATGCCACTATTATAGTGTGAGACAAATAATATTGCAAGCCTAAAATTACACGTGATGGATCCGGAGATGGTCCTTCAGATTTGTGGTGTTTGCACTTTTGCGCGCCACCTTTCTGGTGCAAATCCAGCAATTCGCCTCCTTCAAATTATCGGGCTCACCTCTTTCATTTAGCTTAAAACCGAAATGCACCCAGGGCGGTGTAGTTGTGAAAGGCTTTGGTGGTAGTTTGGCGAACTACCCCTAGATCAATGTTGTTAACGACTGCTCTTCACAAAACACAAAGCAATGACAATTACATTTTCCGGTGCATTGTGGCATTTCACCTCTCGCTTTTCTGCAAATATTATTGCCTAGTTATTTGAAATAGCCTTCCTCATATAGCAAAACGTGTTTCAACGCTCAGTTAATTAAAAATGTACAAGGACGATTCATTTTCAAATGTTAATATGAAATAGGACAACAGATATTTCTATCCATGCATTTTAATGTGCATTTTCTAATTAGGAAATATGGATGGAAATGTCAAAAAAAGTTGACTTACAATATTAGTAAAACTATTTTACACACGCTTGAGTGTTTTTTTTTCTTTTGTCTATCAGAGTTAATGCCACAAATCTATTAAATAATAATGTTGCAAAATTATATAACGGTGCATTGGTACAAAACAATTCTAAACTAGGTTCAAACATACTGGAACTAAGAAGCAAATAAGTTTCAGTTAATGATCTGCGCCTATAACTTCCTGCAGAGATGTCAAACTCTCTTCTGCGCCCATGCCCTAGACATCCTAACGGATAGAAACGGACATATTCTGCATGGTATTTGTTGAGATGTTTCTAAGATTTGGTGTAAAAGTCCCTTATTCAGATCGGAAACAAATTATTTTGGAATCAACATATTGTGGAAAAAGATTGTTGTCAAAAATAATTGCGTTCAGGCTCAAATAACAACGATCAGGCAATTATGTAATAATTGCGACAGCCCTAATGCCACCCTAGAATTTCAACTTGCCACCCTTCTGCCAACCCATATAAAATTCTCTAGAGACACCACTGCGCGGTTGTAATGCAGGGCACCACTGAAAATGAAACCTTGGTCTCAATTTGTTTCCCTGTATAAATAATATAAAGAAATAAAAAAACAATGGCAAGAACAGCTCAAATAAGAATAGAGAAACAACAGTCCATCATTACTTTAAGACATGAAGTTCAGTCAATCATGAAAATTTCAAGAACTTTATAAGTTTCTTCAAGTGTAGTCACAAAAATCCATCAAGCGCTATGATGAAACTGTCTCTAATGAGGACCCAGAGTTACTTCTGCTTCAGAGAATACATTCATTAAAGTTAGAAGTTGGCAATTTACTGCACCTCAGATTGCAGCCCAAATAAAAGCCTCACTTAGTTCAAGTAACAGACACATCTCAACATCAACTGTTCAGAGTTGTCTGCTTGAATCAGGCCTTCATCATCGAATTGCTGTAAAGAAACCACTACTGAAGGACACCAATAATAAGAAAAGACTTGCTTGGTCCAAGACTCGAGAAATAGATATTAGATCGATGTAAATCTGACCTTCGATTTGATGAGTCTAAATATGAGATTTTTGGTTCCAGTCACTGTGTATTTGTGAGACATAGAATAAGTGAACCGATGATATCCGGATGTTTGGTTTCAACCGTGAAGCATGGGGAGGAGGTGTAATGGTGTGGGAGTGCTTTGCTGATGACACTGCCAGTGATTTATTTAGTATTAAAGGCACACTCAACCAGCATGGCTACCACAGCATTCTGCAGCAATACTTCATCCCATCTGGTTTGTGCTTAGTGGGATTATCAATTGTTTTTCAACAAAGAAATGATCAAAAACACACCTCCAGGCTATGTAAGGGCTATTTCGCCAAGGAGAGTGATGGAGTGCAGCATCAGATGACCTGGTCTCTGCAATCACCCAATCTCTACCCAATTGAGATGGTTTGGGATGAGTTGGACCACAGAGTGAAGGAAAAGGAGCCAACAACTGCTCAGCATATGTGGGAATTCCGTTAAGATTGTTGGAAAAATCATGAAGCTTGTTTAGAGAATGCCAAGAGCGTGCAAAGCTGTCACATCAAGGCAAAGGGTCTCTACTTTGAAGAATCAGAAATATAAATTTATTTTGATTTGTTTCATTATTTTTTGGTTACTACATGATTCCATATGTATTATTTCATAATTTTGACTATTTAGACTATTATTCTATAATGTTGAAAATATTAAAAATGAAGAAATACCATTTAATGAGTATGTGTGTCCAAACATTTAACTGGTACTGTAATTGATAGATTTCCAAAATGTTTGAAGTATTTTGGAAAAATACAGCATACTGTAATGAATGCGAGAGAAACGGTTCAAGCGCAGAGCGCAGTAGATTTATTGGAAGGCAGAGGTACAAAAAGGGGTCAGGCTGAATCTAAGGTCCAAAAGGCAAGCAATAGGTCACAAACTCCAAAAATCCAGATAGAAAGGCAAAAGTACAAAGGGATCAGGCAAGAATCAAAGTCGAGAGGCAGAATAAAAAAATACACGATCAGTATATCGATATCAAGGACAGAAAACCGTCTCTAATGCGTGCGAACAAACAATACCTCACAAAGTAAAAGACAGACTGAACAGAATTAAAAAGGGAGTGTTAGAGGGCCAGAGAGAGATAGGATATTGTTTGTGCCACTTTTGTGTAAACATGTCTGATTTATGGCTTTAGGGATTGACCCTTGAGTGGTGTGACTGGAAGGTGAAGGTGATTATGGGATTAATAATTTATTGTTTATGTCAAAAGGTTAAATGGGGTCATTTCTGGACTTCACAGGTGTCTTTTAGGGAGGGGTGGTTTTTATGATGTTGACCCAGGATGTTTGGGTAATAAAAGTGATTTATGTATATTTTTTCATAGGTGTATGATGTTTTTTTAAATGTGTTTCTCACAGGAGGGAGATGAGCCTGTGTTTCTTATGGTTAGGGAGGGGCTGTGGTACTCCTCAGAGGAAGTCGGGCTGGTCAAGGGGGGTCAGGGTGATGGCCTTCTTAGAGGAAGGTGTCTGGTTTTGGGAGTCTCAGGTTAGGGAAGGGGGGCTGGTCAAGGGGGCTCTGGGTGATGGGGGCTGTGGCTTTCACAGAGGAAGGGGTCTGGTTTTAGGACTCTTGGGGCAGGGAGTGTGTGTGTGTTTTAAGTTTTAAGTTGTTTAACTTGTTTTAAGTTTTGTATGAAAGGGTTTTTAAAGTAAGTGAATAGTGAACGCATAAGGAAAAGAATAATAATGACTTTGGTACTGAGCGATACACCGGTGATAGACCTGACTTATGAAGTAGGCCGTAGAATGAAAGATAGAAAAGTGGAAGACTAGCCTTCTCAGAGGAAGGGGTCTGGTTTTAGGGCTCTTGGGGCAGGGAGTGTGTGTGTCATAAATAAGGATTGTGTGCTTCCTCTGGGCCAAAGATAGGGTTGGACTTTAATTTCCATTAGATTTTTAAGATCTTTGCTTTAAGTGACTGACAAATAACAATAGTGACTTTGGTACTGAGCGATACACCAGATCTTTGTTTCAAGAAAGTGACTGCCTAAGAACAATAATATGGGCTCTGGTTGTTGGGGTTCTCAAGGTAGGGAGGGGTGATGTGTAGGTTTGAGTGTAAGACCTTGCCTCTAAAGTGAAGATGTTTTTCAAGGATGCCCATCTCAGGGAGGTTAGAAGGGTTTATGAGGCTGCCCCGGATGTGGGTCTGTGTGTGTCTGTGTCTGTGTCTGTGTGTGTGTGTGTGTGTGTGTGTGTGTGTGTGTGTGTGGGTGTGTGTATGTGTGTAACTTAAGCTGAACAGGTGAATTCCTGAAAAGTGATTCAATCAATATTTAGTAACTTTAAAATTAACTAAAAACCTGTTGCACTATTTTATAAAATGAATCAGAATAAGTAAAACTGGGAACAGTACACCCTTGGACTACATAGTCTCTTCTGTCGTAGCATTCATAGACACACGCTTCTATGAATGCGTATATATGTCTTGACTTCACCAAGCAAACAAATGTCTGAAAAACTGAACATGAATAATATAACCAAGTATGTACTGAAAATCATTTCTATGTACTGAAATCAGGTGATATTGTATTTATGCGCAAGAAAAGGCTAAAACAACATTTTAGTGCATGTCATCCATTTAACATTTGGGTTTTAATCCTGAAGTGCTACACCTGTTGTTACATTCCTTTAATACATTTTACATGATTATGGGTCTGTATTTTTAAAACATACTCAGCAATTTCCGGAACCATTATGTTTTGTTTATGAGCTTGTCAAACATTACCTAAAAAGGTACTGCCCAGAAAACTATTTTAAAACATTTTGCACTTCTATCTTACAAACAAATCAAGGGAAGCTGAGAACATCAAACACTTGGAAATCTTAGCTCTGTAATCCGCGACATAGTCGTTTCAGTGAGGGGATGGGTTTTTTGAATAATTAACATTTTGTATTCTGGGTTGTGCTACTCATACTCTGAACCATGGTGCAAAAACAAGTATTTACTATGACCCAACAATACCTGGAGCTTAAGTGATTAAAAACGGTGTTATAAAGATTGTATTTAAATAATAAAAAATTAAAATGGACAATATTCATGAACCGCTGAGCATACGGTTGGGTATTGTGAGTGTGTCAACTATCCCTTTGGATATATTCCCGAGAATTCAACTTTGGCTTTTTTTAAATTGACAACATCTGATTAATGCAAAACAGTATTAAAGTATTTAAAAAGATATTATTGGATACAAGCATAGCCTTTTACATAGACAATGAAACAGCATTTATTTAAGATTATAAAATATTTTTGTCTAATGGGAACTAATTGTATTTCCGTTCATAAATTTAGATATTGACATATTTTCTGTCAATGCTCCATGATTCTGCTGATGTTTCTGCTGACAGGTCTACCTGTTCTCTTTCTGGCCTTTTCTAGCTGACAACCCTAACTGAAATGCAAGCTGGGTAATCAACCAAATTAGAAACCATGAGACAAATACTCAGGGCCAATGCTATGCTGAATCCTGTGTGTGCCACCCCCAGCACGCCTACTTGTTTGATACTAAACTTATTGGAAAATTTTTGGGGGGTTGGCCACCCCCTGCTTGTGGACAGCAGTTGAACTGGTAGGTAGCAGGGGTCAATGCATATTTGGGGCTTGGCCACCCCCTTGAATGTGATGGACTATTTGCTTTGCTTAATCTTTTGAGTTGTCATTGCACCTTGATGCTTAAAACAGTTATAAATGCTTGGAAACCTGCTGTCTGCAGCAGCTATTTCCAAGAATTCAAATTCTTCCTGTTAACCCTAAGGAGTCTTGTGCTATTTTGGCTGTTTTTGAGTACCTTTGATTTTGCCTTTATATACTACATAAAAAAATGTTTACCATACCAATGTTTGGTATCTTTTTTTTTCAGCACAACATCACCTATATGACCTGACAATTCGTTTTTCAGTTTTAAATACTGTATCAACATACCCAAAAACACACAAAAAACACAAAATCCGATTTGAAAAATGATAGCTTTTTTACAATAAAAAACACAAACATGCTCAACCAAGCATTTTAAAAGGTTTAAAATGTAAACACAAGTTGCAAATGTGAACATATAAAGGTAAAGTTGAGATATAATCAAGCTATATACAACTATTTACAAAAAAAGCAGGTGTAGCCATAGGTGTTTTTCTTTTTAGCTTTGCCACTCTTCAAAACAGTTCATGTACACAATTATACAGAGAGCTACATTACAGGCCTTGCATTCCCAGAGTATGAGGGGTTCCCAAATAGTGCAAATATAACATAAAAAAGGAAAAACTGAGATAAAATCAAACTATATACAGCAAAAAGCAGGTGTGGCAATATGCATATTTTTTTTCTTTTTAGCTTTGAAATTCTTCAAAACACTTTGTACAATTAGACAGAGAGCTACATTACAGGGCTTTCATTCCTTGAGTATGAGGGGTTCCTAAATAGTGCAAATATAACATACAAAAGGTAAAATGAACCCAAAATCAAACTATTCATACAACTATTTACAACAAAAATCAGGTGTTATTTTTGTTGTTTTGTTTTTTAATCTGTGCCACTCCTCAAAACAGTTTCTGTCAACAATGATGACAAGGGCTACATCACAGGCCTTGCATTTCCATGGTGTGAGGTTCCTTTTCTTCTCCACTTGGTGGCAACGTTGGCAGGACCTGCGGCCTTGTGTGGATTTCTCTTTTACATCTGTAGCCATGGCAATGGCAACAGGAACATGGTCAGTGCTCCTTTGGATGGGAACTCCTGTCTTGTCCACTCCACACAGCTGGGACACGGGACACCAGTTCTACCAGGAAGTTCTTGCGTGTCATGTGCTGAACCTGTTGTGTGTTGCTATTCTCACAGTGCAGGATGTAGGCATTTGTTGTAGCAATGTACACAAAGTGCAGGAACAGGGTACGGTACCAGTTCTGCGGTGGGTGGAGTAATACTGGAGAAGCTGGTCTGACAGGTCAACCCCTCCCAAAACCTTGTTGTAGGCGATGATGGGGGTAGGGCATGGAATGTCTTTTACTGCCCAGTGTCCATCTCCACCCTTCACTCTCCTCTGGACAGCCTCACCAGAAAACGCTGGATGGATTGTGGAGCACACTGACACCTCCCGCATGTCCATCCACTTCACAAAGACCAGGGGGTCCTCCCTGATCCATCTCACGGTGCCTCTCTTGGATTTTTTTGTTGAGGGCATTTGCTCTGCCACTAGGACACCCCTTCCTGTTGTCCCTGTAGGTACCACAGGCTCCAAACTTCATGCTAGCCAAACCAAGGAACAGTTTGGGGCTTGTGTAGAAGTTGTCCATATAAATATGGTATCCTGTCCCAAGATGTGATGGCTGAATGAGGTCCATGACAGTATCATACGACAGTCCATGCACGCTGGGTGTGTGTGATTTGCCCATGTAGAGGTTGAAGTTGATGGTGTAGCCATTGCTTGACTCTCCCAACACGAACAGCTTGATCTCCCATTTTGTTAGTTTGTCCTTCATATATTGGGTCATGCCAGTTTTCCCTTTAGTTGCCACCATCCTCTCATCGACTGCCAGTTCCTTCCTTGGGTGGTAATGAGCCTGGCAGGCATTCCGAATGTCATCCATCAGAGGTTGGACTCTGAACAGCTTGTCGTACTGTGATGTTCCCTTCTTCTGGTCATTTCTGACATCCTCCTCTGGATCACTGAGGTGGATGTTCCACAATAATGACCGGAGTCTCTTGTCATGACAAGCTGGAAACGGCACAGACAAGAGGTGGTTTTGTTTCCAGTAGTCCTGGATACTTGGCAGCGACACCAATGTGTACATGAGGAGACCAAGGAATTTGTACAGTTCCTCCACTCCAACATCAGTCCATTTGTACTTATTCCCCATTTCCTGATTTTTTGCTGCCTGCTTGTTGGTGTTTTTGCAGTGTCCTCATGGTATCCGTGGCGAAGTACAGCTGGAAAAGTTCCATTGGTGAGTGTACTGAATGCATATTCACCTGGGATCCTGGTGTTCTGCGGGGCATGAACCTACTGGTTTGTGGGGCAGTATCAGGATCACTCTCTGTTTTCCAAGGCTCAGAGCTGTGGTGTGGCGGTCCTGACTGGGCTGGAGATCTTGACCTGGTTTGACTCTTCCTTCCACGCCCCCTCTGTGTAGGCCTCTGTCTGCTCGTTGTCGGGGTTGTAGATGGCCCAGGCTGCTCATCATCTCTGTACATGTCAATAACCCATGTAAGTTCAAGATGTTCATTGGCATATGCACAGCAATTACAGTGAAGTAGTCGTTGGCAAAGAAATTCTTGCCTCACACACACACACATTATCTGTAATATATATATATATACACATATATATGGCTCACAGCCTGATGGCTCACAGCCTGTGAAAAGGGATCTTGCTCTGTCTGTGTTAAATAATTATCAGGCCAGAGACCTCCTTTCCCAGAGAAACACAGCACCCTTGGTCAATAGCCTGAAGGATGACTCTATACAAACTGAGGAAATGCTTCTTTGGTGGATCAAATATTTCTGAAAGTCAGGGCCACCACTAGCATATCGCTCAGCACCAAAGCCATTATTGTTCTTTTCCTTATGCGTTCATTATTCACTAACTTTAAAAACCCTTTCATACAAAACTTAAAACAAGTTACAGAAACTGTCAGGGAAATTTCTTGAACTGATGTATTCTTACTGATTAAAGGACTGAGTCCCCATGTTAAGATAAGAAAAGGAATGTGGGAGAGGGGGATCTGGTATTTGTCTAGGGGGCATCATTGACCGGTATCAGCAGATTATAGGGTTACTCATAAATCTGCCTATCTATTGTTTGTCCAGATGCTACAAGTCCTCTTCAAGAGTTGAAAAGGTTACCCATGTGGGGGAGGACAGCCTGCCCCTTGGGTGGAACCTAGGTAGTGATAGAACAAAGGGAATGCGTTTTATTGACATAGGACAGCTGTGCAGCATCTTACCACACCCCTTTTTCCCCTTTAAGTACTGATGATTGTCCTGTATTAATGTAGAGATTATTCACCGTTACTTGGTAACCTGTGTACTCTCCTTGCAAGAATAAACTGTTTATTGTGTAACTGAGTTTTCCTCTGTCTTACCTACCATTTTCGTAAATTGTTTGGACTTGGGACTAGAAATTGCCATCACAAAACCTAGGGAAATTAAAAAAGCTAGACATTAAACTGTATATATCAGTTTCATGTCTAGCTGATAGCTGATCAGTTTAATGTCTAGCCCCTAGTAAGGCAAGGTCTTACACAAAAAACCAACACATCACCCCTCCCTACCTTGAGAACCCCAACAACCAGAGCCCATATTATTGTTCTTAGGCAGTCACTTTCTTGAAACAAAGATCTGGTGTATTGCTCAGTACCAAAGCCACTATTGCTATTTGTCAGTCACTTGAAGCAAAGATCTAAAAAATCTAATGGAAATTAAAGTCCAACCCTATCTTTGGCCCAGAGGAAACACACAAACCTTGTTTATGACACACACACTCCCTGCCCAAGAGCCCTAAAACCAGACCCCTTCCTCTGAGAATGCTAGTCTTCCACTTTTCTATCCTCCATTCTACGGCCTACTTCATAAGTCAGGGCTATCACCAGTGTATCGCTCAGTACCAAAGCCATTATTATTCTTTTCCTTATGCGTTCACTATTCAATTACTTTAAAAACCCTTTCATACAAAACTTAAAACAAGTTACAGAAACCTAGGGAAATTAAAAAAAAAGCTAGTCATTAAACTGTACTCACTCACACACTCACACACACACACACA
>JACXGI010014263.1:8309-19480 GCA_016801175.1 Esox masquinongy | reverse complement strand
AAACAATAAGTCTTTCACATGTGTCTATAGAATCACAGCTAAACAATAAGTCTTTCACATGTGTCTATAGAATCACAGCTAAACAATAAGTCTTTCACATGTGTCTATAGAATCACAGCTAAACAATAAGTCTTTCACATGTGTCTATAGAATCACAGCTAAACAATAAGTCTTTCACATGTGTCTATAGAATCACAGCCAAACAATAAGTCTTTCACATGTGTCTATAGAATCACAGCTAAACAATAAGTCTTTCACATGTGTCTATAGAATCACAGCTAAACAATAAGTCTTTCACATCAGTCTATAGAAACACAGCTAAACATTGTCTTTCATATGTGTCAATAGAAAAACAGCTAAACATTGTCTTTCACATGTGTCTATAGAAACACGTTTCTATTTTTCTCCCACACAAACATTTTTATCTACTGATTTACATCATTTAGGTGACACTCTTATCCTGAGGGACTTTCAGTAATGAGTGCATACAATTTCAACATGGTCCCTCACAGGAATCAAACCCACAACCTCTGGCATTGCAAGTACCATGCTCTACTACCAACAGAGCTACATGGGACAACTGATGTGGTTTAGGCACTGTTTTGGACATTTTCTTTGTTTATTATATGACAAACGTGCTTTTGAGAGTAAACAAGAAAAGGAACCAGGCAAGCCTATTTCTGCCAGCCCACGCTCAGAAGGGATGAATGTTGTTGGCCAGGCTGGATTCAATCTGTGGGTTACTATGTGGCAGACTTTAACCACTATGCTATTTAAACAGCGTGTGTTGTTGCACGTGATACGTGTGTAGAAATGTGGTGTCTGTTTACTTCTGCATTGTTAAACCAATTAGTTGAAACCTCATGGTTCCCTATATTAGTTAACATCCAAACCAACAACAGGTATAACAAGGTCACTACACAACATTCAACGCGTTAAATTAGAAAGAGATTATTGTAGATGGCTAGCTAATAGCTATACGGTAATGAAAACCAACATGGAGTGACTCCAATCACTGATCCAAATCTAAATCGAGAGGAATTTGTTCATTGTCGGTGCAGTTCGTCCATTGCAATATATTTTACCATAATATATTTTACTTGCCTCGGGAGTTTACATCTATTATTATTACTGCAACCTTCATCCCACCGGATGCTTATGCTAAACTACGTAAGAGCTGCATGCTGCTATTAGCAAGCAGCAAACCGCCCAGCCGGATGGTGCCTTTATTGTAGCAGACGATTTCAATCACTCAAAGCTGTTTTTCCCAAATTCCAGCAAAATGTCTTCTGCCCCACCAGAGACAATACACTGGACCATGTGTACACAAGTATTCCAGAGGCCTACAAAGCCATTCCCCTCCCCCACCTGGGTCAGTCTGACCACCTCTCATTGTTCCTTCTCCCCACATATTTACCCCTCATTTAACAGGTGAAACCATCAGTGAGGTCAGTCAAAGTGTAGCCAGAGGGAGCAGACTCACTACTACAGCACCAGTTTCAACACACAGACTGGCGATTGTTTGCCACTCAAGCCACCCTTGACTCCCATACGGACATGGAAACGTTTCCTCCGTTCTGGATTACATCAACACCTGCACCAACAACGTCACCACCCATAAACTAAAGACCTCCCCCAACCAGAAGCCTTGGATGAACAGAGAGGTCCGACAACTGCTAAAGCCACGTGACGCTGCTTTCAGATCCAGTGATGCAGAGGCCTACAGCTCATCCAGGGCCAACCTGAAAAGGGGCATCAAGATGGCTAAAAATGACCACAAACTGCGGATCGAGGAGCACTTCTACAACAACTCTGATCTTCGACGCATGCGGCAGGGCATCCAAGCCATCACAGATTACCGGCCAAATAACCCCACCCCTACAGCCAGCGACGTCTCCATCACCGACGAGTTAAACAGGTTCTACACTCGCTTCGACAGGGATAACAAAGAACTAACCATTAAAGCTGAACTCCCTCCACAGACTATCCACCACAGATGTGTTGTCTGCACTGAGCAGGGTGAATGCACGCAAGGCTGCAGGTCCTGACTGCGTTCCCGGGCATGTGCCCAGAGCATGCGCTGGGAGGTCTTCACTGACATTTTCAACATGTCACTGGCCCAGGCGGTGGTCCCCACGTGCTTCAAGACCGCAACCATTGTGCCGAAGCAGTCGACTGCATCTGTTCCTTGTCGGTGCAGTTCGATCATCACAGTTAAACTGCAAACAGTTTTATTTTAGGCTTACTGTAACATAGCTACTGAAGCTTGTAGCCAGTGAAGTTTTAGTCTACCCTGAACAAATCCTAATGCCTAATTTGTTTTATCCGTGGCAAGGTTTAAACACCGGTCGCCTACGCCTCTAACCACTACGCTATTTAACAACGGGTAGTCAGTCACTCATTCGCTTTTCTTGGCATGCTCTGCTCACGTGGTCCGGCAAAAACAAGTATTTTCCAGTCCTTCCTCATGTTAGAAGCACATGGCCGCTTGCTTCATAGGATGTTGTTGTGATGTTCTCTGTTTTCCCACAGTTTTCCTCTTGTTTTAGCATGCATCACAAATGGCACACTACAATACACAGTAGAGTGTACTACTCTGGACTAGGCACCATAGGGGATCGGGTCAAAGATGGTGCAATTAGCTAGAAAAATGCTGCCATTTTGGATGCACTCTGCATGTTGCTGTAAATAAGTACTTCTCCCCATACTGACATATTCCACTACAGCTAGAATGACCTGGTTCTATGAACAGAAGAGGGTTGTGTGTATTTAATCTCAAAGAACAGAATAGAAGAAGGTTGTGTGTCTTTAATCTCAAACAACAGAATAGAAGAAGGTTGTGTGTATTTAATCTCAAACAACAAAATAGAAGAAGGTTGTGTGTATTTAGTCTCAAAGAACAGAATAGAAGAAGGTTGTGTGTATTTAGTCTCAAAGAACAGAATAGAAGAAGGTTGTGTGTATTTAGTCTCAAAGAACAAAATAGAAGAAGGTTGTGTGTATTTACTCTCAAAGAACAGAATAGAAGAAGGTTGTGTGTATTTACTCTCAAAGAACAGAATAGAAGGTTGTGTCTATTTACTCTCAAAGAACAGAATAGAAGAAGGTTGTGTGTATTTACTCTCAAACAACAGGTTCAAATGTTATACAGTTAACACTAAAAGATAGTCATTAGTTGTAGCCATGCACAGAAAACAAAAAAGGTTCTAAAATGGTTCTACCTCCGCTCCTAAGGTTCATTGAAGAACTCTTGCCATATGAAGAAAATGTTAAGTGTATGAGTTAAGTGTATGGTTCTTAGTGTGTCATATGAAGGTTACTGAAATATATAGCAGTCTGCAGATGAGTACTGAGGCCAATTTTAACTAATGTCCCATGAACTTCAAATGTAAAGAGCTGAACTACCATCCAGAGTTGAACCAAAGCCAGATCATTATCATATTTCCCAGCATGCTCTCTTACACGTTTATATTTAAAACAGTTTGTTTCAAATCTATTTTTTTTTTCATTTGTACATTAATTGATTCATTCACATTTGGCTACAGAACTATAAATAACATACACTATATGACCAAAAGTACAGTATGTGGAAACCCGACCATCACACCAATATGAGCTTGTAGGACATCCCATTCCAAAACCTTGGGTATTAATATGGAGTTGGCCCCTCTTTTGTTGCTATAACAGACGCCACTCTTCTGGGAAGGCTTTCCGCAAGATATTAGAGTGTCTCTATGGCAATTTGTGCCGATTCAGCCAAAAGAGCATTCGTGAGGTCAGTCACTGATGTTGGACGAGAAGGCCTGGCTCACAATCCCCATTCCAATTCATCCCAAAGGTGTTCAGTGGGGTTGAGGTCAGGGCTCTGTGCAGGCCACTCGAGTTCCCCCACACCAATCTCATCTAAACATGTCTTTATGGATGCCGCTAACACTTTAAAATTATAGCACTCAAAGATGACCGGGGCAGATCTAGTAGGGCAGAAATTTCACAAACTGACTTGTGGCAAAGTGCCATGTTTAAAGTCACTGAGCTCTTCAGTACGACCCATTGTACTGCCAATGTTTGTCTATGGGGATTTCATGGCTCTGTTCTGGATTTTATGCAACTGTGAGCAATGGGTGTGGCTGAAACACCTGAACTCAATAATTAGTAGGGGTGTCCACGTACTTTGGCTGTATTGTGTATATTATTATTACAATATTTCTATCTATAACTTGGAATTATTGTACCCATTACTGAAATGGTTGTTCTAGTTTAGATATTTCACGTAGTCTTTTATCTAAACACTAACAAATAACCAGAGCTTTCTTCGTTCTGCCGTTACATTCAAGACTTGAAGAAATGCTCCTGCCACGCCCACAAGTAAGCGACTGTAGGTGATGCTGGCGAGACGATCCGGAATTTTCACTTGTAATCTAAACGCAGCGTAACGCACTGTGATACAAACAGATAGCTTTTCTGCTCACGTCACCATTCTCTCTAGACAAAATTTACAATCTATAAAACAGCTCTGGAAAAAATTAAGAGACCACTGCCCCTTTTTCTTTCCTTTCCAAAAAAGTCAAAAAGGAAGGTTTTGAGTGAGGAACAGAAGGGTTAAAATTAAGAGATCACGGCAAATTGAACGCTTCTGTTCCTCCCTCAAAACTTTCCTTTTCAACTTTGGAATGGAAAGAAAAAGGTGCAGTGGCCTCTTAATTTTTTCCAGAGCTGTATAATGCAAGTGCAAAATTCATGGAGGGAATTACAGAACACATATACAGTTGTGCTCATAAGTTTGCATACCCGGGCAGGAATTGTGAAATTTTGGCATTGATTTTGAAAATAGGCTTCTTTTTAAATCATAATGATAACAGAAAATCACCCAAATGGCCCTGATCAAAAGTTTACATACTTTGAATGTTTGGCCTTGTTACAGACACACAAGGTGACACACACAGGTGAAAATGGTAATTAAAGGTGAATTTCCCACACCTGTGGCATTTTAAATTGCAATCAGTGTCTGTGTATAAATAGTCAATGAGTTTGTTAGCTCGAACGTGGATGCACTGAGCAGGCTAGATACTGAGAGATGGGGAGCAGAAAAGAATTATCAAAAGACCTGCGTAACAAGGTAATGGAACTTTATAAAGATGGAAAAGGATATAAAAAGATATCCAAAGCCTTGCAAATACCAGTCAGTACTGTGCAATCACTTATTAAGGAGTGGAAGATTCAGGGATCTCTTGATACCAAGCCAAGGTCAGGTAGACCAAGAAAGATTTCAGCCAGAATTGTTCAGGATACGAAGACCCATAGGTAACCTCAGGAGAAATACAGGCTGCTCTGGAAAAAGACGGTGTGGTTGTTTCACAGAGCACAATACGACGATACTTGAACAAAAATTAGCTGCATGGTTGAGTTGCCGGAAAGAAGCATTTACTGCACCAATGCCACAAAAAAGCCCAGTTACAATATACCCGACAACACCTTGACACGCCTAACAGGTTCTGGCACATTGTAATTTGGATTGACGAGACCAAAATAGAGCTTTATGGTCACAACCATAAGCGCTATGTTTGGAGAGGGGCCAACATGGCCTATAGTGAACAGAATACCATCCCCACTGTGAAGCATGGTGGTGGCTCACTGATGTTTTGGGGGTGTGTGAGCTCTAAAGGCACGGGGAATCTTGTGAAAACTGATGGCAAGATTTATGCAGCATGTTATCAGAAAATACTGGCAGACAATTTGCATTCTACTGCATGAAAGCTGCGCATGGGACACTCTTGAACTTTCCAGCATGACAATGACCCTAAGCACAAAGCCAAGTTGACCCTCCAGTGGTTACAGTAGCAAAACGTGAAGGTTCTGGAGTGGCCATCACAGTCTCCTGACCTTAATATCATTGAGCCACTCTGGGGAGATCTCAAACGTGCTATTCATGCAAGACGACCAAAGACTTTGCATGACCTAGAGGCATTTTGCCAAGACGAATGGGCAGCTTTACCACCTGCAAGAATTCGGGGCCTCATAGATAACTATTATAAAAGACTGCACGCTGTTATAGATGCTAAAAGGGGCAATACACAGTATTAAGGACTAAGGGTATGCAGACTTTTGAACAGGGGTCAGTTCATTTTATTCTTTGTTGCCATGTTTTGTTTTATGATTGTGCCATTCTGTTATGACATACAGTTGAATGTGAATACCATAAGAAATAAAAGACATGCCTGCTCACTCATATTTTCTTTACAAATGCAAATTTTTGAGCACAACTGTATTCATTTCTTAATACATTTTTGCTGGACCGTGTAAGTGGAGCCGGCCTAGAAGAGCAAATGTCTCTTACTGACTGAGTGGGTGAGTGAGTGACTGACTGACTGACTGACTACTTACCCCTTGTTAAGGAGCGTAGTGGTTAGAGACACGGACTACAGAACAACAGGTCACATGTTTGACTCTTGTCACAGTCTAAACAAATTATGCCTTACGATTTGTTCTGGACAGACAAAAACTTCGCTGGACACACGATTCTCTCACCTTTTCACTTGACGAAAAAGTCAGTTATTGTCACCTATATATTGATAGTTATTGTATCAATGTCATTCAAGAATGGCTAATAAGCTGTTAAAACAGCCAGTGGCAAAAGCCATACAGTTCACAGATGCTATTTGTGGTGGAAGTAAACTTAATAAGAATCGTTAGTCAGTTTAACACGATGCTTAATGGTGTCTAGTGACATATTCAAACTTTGCGTGATGTTAATGCGTGATGAGATGATCTAATGTCGAGACGCCATATTGACACCTGATAAGTGTGCTGTTCCATGGTGTAGTGGCTAAAGACATAGCCCCTCATGTGGGTGACCCCGGTTCGAACCCAGTGCGGGCGACAACATTCATTGCTTTCAATTGCGGGCCGGCTGAACTAGGCTTACCTGGATCCTTTTCTGGTTATAAAAGTGTTTTCAATTCCAATTTCAATTTCACTTACCAGGGTGCAATTGGTATTCAGCAGTGTCACTGTACTTCACGCATTTGTGTGACTATTGAGGGCAAAGTTTAATTTATATGCTAAATAACATGGATTTGAGCATAATGTTTAATGTTATGTGAGAAGTCTAGGGTTTGGTCAATATAGAGTGAGTTACGAGAAGTGTGCTAATAGTTTTGAAGACATGTAGTATACATTCAGGAAATGTGAGTAAGCAGTTATGAAACAATGTAACAGTAAAAAATATGAAATAAAGAAATAAAGAGGGGGGGACTAAGGGAGAGACAGAAAAAGAGACAAAAAGAGAGGAATAGAGAGACAGAGAGAAAGACAGGGAGAGAGAGGAAGAGACAGGGAGAGAGAGGAAGAGAGAGACAGGGAGAGACAGGGAGAGGAAGAGAGAGAGAGGGAGAGACAGGGAGAGGAAGACAGAGACAGGGAGAGAGAGGAAGAGACAGGGAGAGAGAGGAAGAGAGAGACAGGGAGAGACAGGGAGAGAAAGAGAGAGACAGGGAGAGAGACAGGGAGAGAGAGGAAGAGAGAGACAGGGAGAGAGACAGGGAGAGAGAGGAAGAGAGAGACAGGGAGAGAGACAGGGAGAGGAGAAAGACAGGTAGAGAGACAGGGAGAGGAAGACAGAGACAGGGAGAGAGACAGGGAGAGGATGAGAGAGACAGGGAGAGAGACAGGGAGAGGATGAGAGAGACAGGGAGAGGAGAGAGACAGGTAGAGAGACAGGAAGAGAGACAGGGAGAGGAAGACAGAGACAGGGAGAGAGACAGCGAATGGAATCTACAGAGCTCAGCTGACATAATGGATTTTTCTTGCAAAACTCCATCAGCTTATTGGACGTCTGCTCTCTGTTCCCTTCATGGTTAGCAGTCAACAGCCAGTCTGTGTCCTAAATGGCACCCTATTCCCCATGTAGTGCACTACTTCCGACCAGCATCCTAGACCCTCATTCCCTATATAGCGCACCACTTGTTCAGACCAAAGTATGCTAAGGATCATGTGAGTGTGTCTCCTGTTATCAGAATTGGTGTGAGCTGGATTATTGACTGTAAGGATGTCTACAGGCTCCACATTGTGACTAAGTCACTTGACTATGCCTGGGTTTTGTAGAATGGGTCATAACAATGTAGCCTAGGGGATAAAGAGGCGAGACAGCAATCTGAGCATTTACAGTTTGAATCCCAGGGATGACAGAAAAAATCTGGGAGGTAGTGAGATGACAACCAGGGTGACCAGGCCTTTAACCCCTACCCTGTTCCTGGAGAGCTGCCATCTTGTAGGTTTACTTTCCTACCCCAATTGTGATTCTGACATCTGATTTAGTTTTCCATCCAGCAAATTAATAGAATTAGGTGTGCTGGATTAGGGTTGGAGAGAAACCTTACAGTATGGTAGCTCTCCACGAACTGGTTTGAGCAGCTTTGTCCTAGATACTGTTGCCAGTCGCAGCGCACTTGAGCAAGGCACTTATACTCTTGCTAACTGCCCCACATAAGCCCAGTGACGTGGCCCCCTGCTCCAACACGAATAGGCCTTTCATAGAGGTTGAGATGATTTGGAAGCAAAAAAAAAATTATTTTCTTCCCAAAAAGAAATTAAGGGTCGCTGTCTTAAACTCCTGTGCTTCAGAGGCAAACATACAGAAAACAACAGCAAGGTTTTCTCTGTGTACTATGGGAAAACGTGTTCTACAGAATTACATGATTTTATGGTTTCAGCATGACGTTTCCAATGCCAGTGTTGTGGGTTCGATCCCCATGAGCGTCCAGTATTAAAATGAATACACTGACTAGTGTTGATTCACTCTGGATAAGGGCGTCTGGTTACTTTATTAAATGCAATGTCAAGTAGAACGGCAAAATGTTGTCTAAGTCTCATGACAAAAAAACGCGTCGAGATTAGCTATAAAACGTGCCTCATATCAGTAAGAATGTAACTACATTGTCTTTAAAACAGCACCATTTTCTCTCAGCATTATGGCAAAATGTGTAAAAATGCAGGTCTGCTAAAGAAGAGATAAGAAGTAAATAGTAATATCCCGAATTAAAAGTAAAGCTTGCAGAAACTCCATTCTGACCAACATTCCAAGAACGAGGTCTGCTTCAACAAGTTGTTTAAAACGACCTCTGCAGAGTTCAGACAATATTTTAGTCTCAAATTCCGCCCAGGCAGTCAGTGCTAAACAGTTTATAACGGTTGCTTACTTACCTCCATCATCTAAGAATTCGCCTGACGCACCTCTCCTCTCCTGTCCTCTTTGCCTCCTCACCTTGGGTTTCGAGCTGCGTTTGAGTGAAGTCCCGCACGCTGAACTCACCTACAACTCTAGCCCACCCAGTAACCAAACTCTTTGCTCCGGCCAAAAGCTACGCCACGCCTACAAATACGCTGGTTTATTCTGGGAATGATTAGGCATACGTAAGGTCTCCGTTTTAGTGGTCATGCAACTACCTGTTGTTCAGATGGTCTCCTCCGCGATTGGAGAGGGAATCAGAAGATTTTGAACAGTGTCCTTGAAAATAGGTGGTGTTTACATTTTGACTTGCCCACGGAACGTTTTTATGTCTCTACGATAATCACTTAACACTAGTTGGAAGTCCAGAGAACACTACGTACTGAACATCACTAATAGAGCGTTTCAAATGCATTCATTCAATTGAAACTTATGTGCTTAAGGTGTATTTACCCACAGAAGTCTGGTATGAGAAGATGTATTTTCAAGACAATTGACATGACAAGTGCCATACAATAATTGGTAATAAAGTAGACGCGTCCATGTTCATTTGGACAGGAGAGCAACTTACCACAGGGATGAAATGCTTTCGCAAATTCCCAGGCCCTACGCGTGAGTCAAACCCAGAACCGTGGTGTTGTAAGCACATACTCTTACTAACTGAGCTACACAAGACCTTGAGTGGTAGTGTGTCATTTTAGCTAAGCGCAACCCTAACATATTTCCTGACCTTAACCTAACATTCTCCTAACAATGCCAGAACAGGCTCTGGATGCTTCTGCCGGTGCTTGGGATCCTGTGCGGTTAATTTGGTAAGAGCGTGGTGCTTGCAAAGCCATGGTTGGGGTTCAAGACCTATGCAAGGCCAGTACAGAAAGGTTTAAAATGTATTCAGTTAATCCTGTAATAAACTCTATAACAGAACGTCAGCTAAACGACTTCCATGCAAAATTCTCTCTACACCAATTTTCGGACCAACCCCACCTATGCAATTATCCGTGCTTGTGTTGAAGTATGTAATTGGTTGTGACACTTTCTTTTTTTTACTGGTAATTGATCTTGTGCCTGTTAACAGGTTAGACAGGACACCTGATGTGACAAGCTCTTGTAACATTTCAGCCACCTTAACTTTAAACATTTCCAAAGGTATGTAATTATGTACACCAAATGCAGAAAAATGTTTACTTAAGAGTTCAAATGATGGACCCTGCTGGATGTGTTAGTTTACCGTAGACTGAGAAGACAGACAGAGAGACAGGAAGGATGACAGGAAGACAAACAGATACACAGGAAGACAGACAAAAAGACTGTGGTTTCTAGCTTAAGAAAGCAGAACAAATACATTTGTTTTTCTAATCAGTGTTCTCTATCCTGTATCCCTAAACCTAACCTTAACCCTAAACTTTACTGTTAACCTAACCTCAATAACCTAATCTTTATGGCTAAACTTAACCTAGCCCTAACGCCTAACCCTAAACATAACCAGTGATGACTAAACCTGAAAATAACTTCTAACAGTACACACAACTGTAAGTTTTACCCTAAACTTAATTCCTATGCTGGTAATAAAAAAGTCCCTAGTGGAGACCAGTTGTTCAGGTTTTTCTATCTTTGTGGACTTTCAGTCTCCACATGTACACACAGACCTGGATCACTCTGTTATACACATACACAAAAACATTTTTTTTCAGTACTTGCAAGGACTTTTTGGGAACAACACTATTATTTTTCGTTTATATTTATAATTAATTCAGAACAACTTTCAAATGTTATTTTTCACTTTGACATAATTTACTTTTTTTGTGTTGATCTGTGGCAAAAACTGCAAATTAAATCAATTTTGATTTAGTGTTGTAACACAATAATGTGTGGAAAAGGCCAAGCGGGGTGAAGACTTTTGAGACTACTTTAAGTATACACACACAGAGCAGTAGTGCTGGTTAAAGAC
>JACXGI010014262.1:0-12469 GCA_016801175.1 Esox masquinongy | reverse complement strand
GTCAGCAGAATGTACATTATATTTAATACTGGAATAGTGTTACAGTGTGTTATAATGTTATATGGTGTGACGTAGGTGTGTTATAACTACCTGTTATAATAATACTGTTATAATGTTATATGGTGTTATTTAGGTGTTATATCTACCAGTTATAATAATACTGGTGTATGTTATATGTTGTTATTAGGTGTGTTATAACTGTGGCAAGGCCGGCCATGTGGCCAGGGACTGCGACCATGCCAACGAGCAGAAGTGCTACTCCTGTGGAGGCTTTGGACACATCCAGAAGGGCTGTGAGAAGGTCAAGTGCTACAGGTACATTCTGGAGGCGCTGGTCCTGTTGGCTTGGACAGGATGTTGGCCGGCATGCCTGTTGGCCGGCATCATGACAGCAAGTTTATTTTTAAACATGTTCTTCCCAAACTTACATTTGCTATCGACTTATTTTCTTTGCCAAAGCCTATTCTCTGCTCTGGTCCCTCATAGGTGTGGTGAGATCGGCCATGTTGCCGTTCAGTGTAGCAAGGCCAGCGAAGTCAACTGCTACAACTGTGGCAAGTCTGGCCACCTGGCGAAGGAGTGCACCATCGAAGCCACAGCCTAGTGGTCACCTCCCCTCGTACGCCCCTCCTTTTTCACATTGATGGTTGTAATATTTTCTCTGAATCTGGCACACAGGCCCGTGGCTACGGAGGCTCGGCCCAGACCAGCCCGCTCTGCCTTGTAGAAGGAGGAAAAGAGGTGGAAAATCCACTCTCTGCATTTAATACAAAATGTTTCTGTTTAGTCTGGTAGAGGTGTAATGTATAATGCTTTGTTAAAGAACCCCCTTTCCATACCCCTGGTGACCTGGGATGATTGATGAGTGGATGACACGGGGACCTCCCTACCAGCCTCTGGGAATCCAGCCCTTAGTAAGAGTGAATGAGTAGGAAGTCTCAGTCTGAGCTTCCCATAAAGATTTACTTTGTTTTTGTTTTTCTGGAACAAAACTGAGTGGACCTGAGAAACGTTGAGAGCATAGCACCAGCCGACGGACGTTGTGACTCGGCTGACCCTCCCTGTCCTCCTCCTCCAGGATCTTCTGTTTCTCTGTCTCATATACTCCCACACACCGTAGCCCGAGCCGGTGGACTTTCTATATGGTTACGGTCCAGTCCGTCCGGCCGGCCGAGAGCAGCATGCCTGACGGGAGCTAACCCGTCACAACATGCTGAATGAGACGATCACAGCAAATACACACAAGAAAATGATTATGAATTCCTTACTGGTGCATTTGTTTTTGTACTGTGTCAGGTGCTGAATGTTCAGCACCGTTCATGCCACAGAGTTTTGATCCAATGATTGCAAAGTATGAAGTTGATGTATAATAAAACAACGGAAAAAGATGGAATTTCAAGAAAAATTATAAAAAGTAAAATAAAGCTTTTAGCTGAAAAAGGAGACTGTTTTCACAAAAAATCTAAATGTTATTTTTGTACAATATATCACTTAGACTACTGTAAAAATATAATTTGCTTGTACTCAGTTTTTAAGTGGAAAGGTAATGCAACTGAAGTCCTAGAACAATAAATGTAAATTTAATCTCAATAAAGTGGAGGAAGGGGAGTGGGACTGTTGTTTATTTTCTGAGCCAATGGCTATGAAGGGTTGTTATTATACTGATGTTTTATGAGCTACCCCTGCAAACATTCTAAATGGCATACAATTTCAGAAAACCCTGAGAGTATTGGTATTCCGCTCCTCATCTGTTGAGACCTTTGTTAAGTCAGTGAGAATGTATCTAAACTGTCTGAGGAAGGCTTAGTAGTCTGCTTATGTAAACAACAGTAACTTATTCTGCATTTCAGAGATTTTTATTTGTTCTGCAAAGCCTGTATCTGAAGGCTCCCTAACACTTTTGCACTGAATGTGTCCCAGTCTAGCTAAAGGGAAACTAAGTCTTTCAGCCTCTATTAATTTCATCCATGAATTATTCAAAAGCATTAGAGACAGCTGGACAGAGCATTACTCATATGGAAATACATGTTTACTGATATAAAGAATGTTTTCTGGGATTTAGAATGTTTACTGTTGTCGATAGTGAAACAAGGTGAACATTATCAGACTTCTGAACAATAGCAGCAGAGACACTTTGTGACTTATTACAGCGTATGTTTGCTTAGACATTTATCTTCTAGGTATAGTACAAGGTCAAGCTAGTGGTGGAAGAGTAGATGTATACAGGCACACAAGGGCTGATGGGAGAGGATGACAGGACAGAAACAGATTGTAACTGGAGCACTGCTGAGCGGCTCATCTACACAGGAAGGATACCCTGCAATAACTGCTGTTGAGTTAATAGAACTGTTTGTAGGCAGGTAAGGACTCTGCTGTTGAGTTAATAGAACTGTTTGTAGGCAGGTAAGGACTCTGCTGTTGAGTTAATAGAACTGTTTGTAGGCAGGTAAGGACTCTGCTGTTTAGCTAATAGAACTCAGCAGGCAACAGAACTGCCTACTTTTGGGTAATGCATTTGTTTTCTCTTGCTTGGTTAATACAGATATTTTGGCTTTGTATATCATTGTCTTTAATGCAGAGACATGATAGATCCATAAGTCCAGCTCCACTTAGAGACCAGGATGTAGATGAAGAACCATTATCCAAGCTGGGCTCAGAGTCTCTCAGGACACTGGAGTCTATCAGAGAACAGGAAGAAGTAGAGGACATGGGCCTTGGGAAAGGTTTAGGGTTACGATTGGTGGATGACGGGTTATGGGCAGAAGCAGAAGAGCTCTGGAAGAAGTCCAGCTGATGAGGCGGTCAGCGTTGACCAGGGTTTGCAGGCAAGAGATTTAGATGCTCTAGCCCCCATCTTTGCAGATGGGCTGATCCATGCTGTGTTTGCCTGGACAGCCAAGTCTGGGATGAAATCTCTACATCACAGCCTGGACAGTGGTCCTACAGATTTGATTCATTCACCCCAGGAAACAGCAAGGAAAAGACCTCTGCAGGACTCAGCAGTGAGAAGTGTCAGGGAGTTGAATCTAGCTCTCACATTGTGTTTGGCGCTGAACAGAAGCTGGTTCACCCCAACACAATAGAGCACAAAGACAATGCTGATACCGTGGATGTATCTGAACTCAATGATCTGAATTCCTCCATCTCACTGTCCAGCATAGCTGGCCTCAGAGAGAAGTTTCAGGTTCAGAGTAAGATAAATCGTGCAGGTGGCTTTGCAAACCAGATAGGAGGCCAAAGGACAGAGCTGGGCTCAGAGAAGCTGATGGCTAACAGTCAGAGACAACCTTTGGAGACAGAGATGGCCAAAGGTTCTCTTGTTGAGGTTCAGACAGCTTGTAAGACCAAGATAGAACATCTAGAGTAGCAGTCTTCACATCTAAGTCTGTTGTTTTACCACTGCCTACACTCATTACACTGTTTATAGAACATCATATTGTACTCTGTGACTATCTGAAGACGCAGATGTCACGCAGATTGTTTGTATTTCCCCAAGCTCCAGTGTGCCCAGAGTGTGGAGGTCGGACTGCAACCACAGCACAGTGAGAGCCAGAGAGAGGTGGCGGAGCTGCAGGCTGAGCTGAGACAGGCCAGGGTCCAGCTGCAGGCCAAGACTGCTGAGATGGACTGGGTCACGACAAAGATACAACTGCTACACCTGCAGCTGGAGACCCAGCAGCTGCAGCCTAGAGCCAGAGGCGGGGCTGGATTGTGGGGTGTGGCCAAAGAGGGACTGGTTAATAGTAACACTGCTCTACAACCACAACAACATCAGCAACAGCCTCAATAACCCAGCCACCTTTCTGGACTGTGTCGACTGCTGTGACCACTGTGACTCCAGGGTCTGATTTCTGTGACCACTGTGTCTCTAGGGTCTGATTGCTGTGACCACTACTCTAAGGCCCTTTTGCTGTAACCGCTGTGAGTGTAGGGTCAGATTGCTGTGACCACAGTGACTCTAGGGACTGATTGCTGTAACCACTGTGACTTTGTTCTGATTGCTGTGACCACTGTGACTCTACGGCTTGATTGCTGTGACTACTCTAGGGTCTGACTGCTGTAACCTCTTTGACTCTAGGGTCTGATTTCTGTAACTACTGTGACTCTAGGGTCTGATTGCTGTGACCACTACTCTAAGGCCCTTTTGCTGTAACCGCTGTGAGTGTAGGGTCAGATTGCTGTGACCACAGTGACACTAGGGACTGATTGCTGTAACCACTGTGACTTTGTTCGGATTGCTGTGACCACTGTGACTGTAGGGTCTTATTGCTGTGACTACTGTGACTCTAAGATCTGATTGCTGTGACCACTGTAACTCTAGGGTCTGATTACTGTGACCACTGTGACTGTAGACTCTACGGCCTGTGACTGTAGACTGTACTACTGTGACTCTACGGCCTGATTGCTGTGACTACTCTAGGGTCTGATTGCTGTAACCTCTTTGACTCTAGGGTCTGATTTCTGTAACTACTGTGGCTCTAGGGTCTGATTACTGTGACCATTGTGACTCTAGGTTCTTAATGCTGTGACCACTGTGACTCTAGGGTCTGATTGCAGTGACCACTGTGACTCTAGGGTCTGATTGCTCTAACCAATGTGACTCTAGAGTCTGATTGGTGTTACTGTCCCTCTAATTGCTGTGCTATGAAACTGAATAGAATTTTAGCATTGTCCTAAGGAAAGTACAAGTTGAGAACAGTTTGTGTTTTCTGGATTCTTTATTTTGCAATGGTGTTTAGTGGTACAGACTGATATCTAGCATAGTTTTGCATTTAATTTTTAAAATATGAGGCCAATTAAGCATTTTTAGAGGATGCTTTGGACCGTCTATCTCTTTTTATTTAAATGTTAATATGTTAAATTATTGTTGCTTAACCTCTATTAAAAAGTTCTGTTGTAAAAAAGTCAAACATATGATTAAGTTGCAGTGTTAAAAACGATTTTTGCAGCCATCTGTGGGTATGACACAAACCAATTTACTGACACTGCTATAATTTAAACCTATATATTTCTATTTCATCAGGAGAGTATCAGGGGCCACAGTATTGAATGCTTTGTGCAAATCTAGCATATTAATACATACTACTGTATACTAATATACAGTATCTCACAAAAGTGAGTACACCCCTCACATTTTTGCAAATATTTGATTATATCTTTTCATGTGACAACACTGAAGAGATGACACTTTGCTACAATGTAAAGTAGTGAGTGTACAGCTTGTATAACAGTGTAAATTTGCTGTCCCCTCAAAATAACTCAACACAGCCATTAATGTCTAAACCGCTGGCAACAAAAGTAAGTACACCCCTAAGTGAAAATGTCCAAATTGGGCCCAAAGAGTCAATATTTTGTGTGGCCACCATTATTTTCCAGCACTGCCTTAACCCTCTTGGGCATGGAGTTCACCATGATGACATCACAGAGCTGGTGGATGTTAGAGAACTTGCGCTCCTCCACCTTCCGTTTGAGGATGCACCACCATGCTTCACAGTGGGGATGGTATTCTATTCACTATAGGCAGTTTTTTGCATGATAAGTCATATTTTCAAAATCAATGCCAAAATTTCACAATTTCTGCCAGGGTATGCAAACTTATGAGCTGTATACTGTATCACACTAGCTGGTATTGTATTGTATATATAGACTGTATCAAACTAGCTGGTTTTGTATTGTATATATAGACTATCACACTAGCTGGTGTGTTGTATACATAGACTGTATCACACTTGCTGGTGTATTATATATATATATATATATATACTGTATCACACTAGCTGGTGTATTGTATATATAGACTGTATCACACTAGCTAGTGTATTGTATATATAGACTGTATCACACTAGCTGGTGTATTGTTTATATATAGACTGTATCACACTAGCTGGTGTATTATGTATATAGACTGTATCACACTAGCTGGTGTATTGTGTGTATAGACTGTATCACACTAGCTGGTGTATTGTGTATATAGACTGTATCACACTAGCTGGTGTATATGTACAGCTCCGGAAAACATTAAGAGACCACATCACCTTTTTCTTTCCTTTCCATTAAAGTTGAAAGGGAATGTTTTGAGTGAGGAACAGAAGCATTCAATTTGCAGTCGTCTCTTAATTTTAACCCTTCTATTCCTCACTCAAAACCTCCCTTTTCAACTTTTTTGGAAAGGAAAGAAAAAGGTACAGTGGTCTAAATTTTTTTCCGGAGCTGTATATATAGACTGTATCACACTAGCTGTTGTATTGTATATATAGCCTGTATCACACTAGCTGGTGTATTGTTTATATAGACTGTATTACACTAGCTGGTGTATTGTGTATATAGACTGTGTCATACTAGCTGGTGTATTGTATATATAGACTTTATCACATTAGCTGGGGTATTGTATATATAGACTGTATCACACTAGCTGGTGTATTGTATATACAGACTGTATCACACTAGCTGGTGTGTGTATTGTATATATAGACTGTATCACACTAGCTGGTGTATTGTATATATAGACTGTATCACACTAGCTGGTGTATTGTATATATAGACTGTATCACACTAGCTGGTGTATTGTATATATAGACTGTATCACACTAGCTGGTGTATTGTTTATATAGACTGTATTACACTAGCTGGTGTATTGTATATATAGACTGTATCACACTGGCTCGTGTATTGTATATATAGACTGTATCACACTAGCTGGTGTATTGTATATATAGACTGTATCACACTAGCTGGTGTATGGTATATATAGACTGTATCACACTAGCTGGTGTATTGTATATATAGACTGTATTACACTAGCTGGTGTGTGTATTGTATATATAGACTGTATCACACTAGCTGGTGTGTGTATTGTATATATAGACTGTATCACACTAACTGGTGTGTGTATTGTATATATAGACTGTATCACACTAGCTGGTGCATTGTATATATAGACTGTATCACACTGGCTGGTGTATTGTGTATATAGACTGTATCACACTAGCTGGTGTTGTAACAAGTGGAATCCGGCTGCAATGGGTGCTTCACATTTCAACATATTTTCCTATGAGCTGGACTGCAGGTCACTGTCTAGGTACAGTAACTAAGCATTATGTTGATTAAATATTTAACAATCCTGTTAGGTCAGGTGGGTAGTGGGTATTTATTCAGTTGAATGGAGAAATAACTCCTTTATATATTATTTATAAATGATTTAAGACCCTACAGACCTGCACAAACTGTAGTGAGGATATTATAACCATGGAGTAACACTCTCACTGTCACTGACAGGTGGTTATGAATGTGTTATTTATTCATACATAAAAACAGAAATATATACATGTATGTGTGTGTGTGTGTATTTAAAAATGTTAAGCTGAAACCGCTTTATCTGACATTCCGGTAAAATGGAATCATCAACCTGCAGTGTAGGTCTGGGGAGCAGAAGAAATATATGTTTCAGGTAAAGATCTATATCACCGTTAAATGACAGTTATCTAGGATATTTGAGCTGTGTAAATAGTAAAGAAGCACCACCAGGCCAAGTCTCAGACGTGATGGCTACGCAATATTCACTGTTTTGTGTAGCATTGTTACAATACACCCACAATATCTGATGAATGTGGGTGGTTGAAGTAAGAATGCATAGTCAGAGCGTGCAACATAAAACCCATACAGAAACAGCACAAACCATGAGATTCCTTTCGATAGTCAGAAAAGTGTTAAAAAAAATTGGAAGACATAATAATAAATAATAATAAATTATGATTTTTCATGTTAAAAAAGAACGACACCGTGGGTGAAAAACAAAGACGGGTTTCGGGTATCAGCGTCTTGTGAGCAACATTAAATAAACACATCCTGGTCACGAAAATTAGAAACATTTCAAAATAAAAGAGGCCAACGAATTATTTCAAAACTGACAAATTGAAATGTTTATGAAAATGTACCTCTCAAAACATTGACAACAATTAATACTTGATCATATTTAAGAGTAATTTCAATAAAAAGTGGAACACGTTCCAAGGTCAAAATTCAGACAATGTGAATGACTGAATATTAAATAAATATTGCCTCATAGCTTAAGAAATATTGAATGTGCCACAGAGAAAGCAATGTAGGAAATGTTCAGGAGTGTGTAGAGTAAGACAAATCTGTCTAATCATGGGAAATGATGTGCGACATCTAGCTACACAATATTTTCCACACCCTCTTTAGCCCCCAATGCAAAACACTATAATAGACTGTATATGTACATATTGCCTTATACAGAAAAAAATATTTTTTAGCATATAATCACTCAATACAGTCTCCAGAACATTTCCTACAATACATTCACTGCAGCAGATAGAAAATATTTTTTTTCTATATATGGCAATATGTATTTCATATTGATTGAGTTACATTGTGGCCAATGGGATGGGCGGAAATAAAATTCCAGCAACAATTGCAAATACACAGTGCCCCTTGATTTTCCCACATACTTTGAATCTACAGACTCTCCTGAACATTTCCTACAATACATTCACTGCGGCGTATAGAATAGTTTTTCCTGTATAGGGCAATATATATTTCATATGCAGTCATTTGCATTGTGGCAAATGTTATGGGCAGAGTAAAATGCCAGCAACAATTGCAAATACACAGTGCCCCTTGATGTTTTAGCATAGAATCACTGAATACACTCTCCTGAACATTTCCTACAATACATTCACTGCGGCGTATAGAGTAGTTTTTTCTGTATAAGTCAATATGTATGCCATGTACAGTATATTATTGGGTTTTGCCTTGGGGGCTGAAGAGGGTGTGGAAAATATTGTGTTGCTGGAAGTGGCACACAGTGACCATCCAAAACCCATTTTATTTGGTTAGTAGACACTCTCCTGAACATTTCCTACATTACATTCACTGCGGCTAATAGAATAGTTTTTGCTCTATGATGCAATATGTTTCTCGTGTACAGTATATTATAATGTGTTTCAATGGGGGAGGTGGAAATTATAGTGTTGCTGGATTCAGCGCAAAGAGCCCATATATAACTAATGAGCACCAGCAAATTAACAAGAATTACATCATAAAGGATTCATTACATCCTTTTTAAAATATGAAATGTTTACAACAATAGTTCACTCCATCACCATTTCTCAATGTGTTCACCTTAGAATATTATTCATCCTTTGTGAAGTACTATTTAAACAGCATTTTTATTTAGTTTATATTTTTTAATATGAAGATATTGCTTTTATTATCTATATTTTTACAATATAAACTTAGCAAAGCCGCAAAATAGATTAATTAAATATTATTAATATCGCGTTTTTCCGTGGACTTCAATTTTGAAAGGAAATCCGATAACCGGAAGTCTTATTGTTGCTACCGAATCTCTATTAATTTTGCCAGCATTGATGCTAATGTTTCGCTTAGATTTCCTAACGCGTCAACTTTCAACTTTGACCCACGTGTAAGGATCTTCCTGTTGCTGTTGCAGCGTGCGTGCATCCAACGTCAAGATGTTATGAATAATATTATTGCACACGTTTCAGAAAAGGTTTTGACAGTCTGAATTAACTAAACAATCGACTAAATATGGTAAGAAAAACACGTACATGATGTTAATCATAGATAATTGAGATGTACTAAATCCATACTGTTAGAGGTTTTGGTAGCTTACTAGCTAGCTGGCTAACGTTAGCTGCTAACATACAAAAGTTAGCCTTTAGGACCCAGTAAAGAAAAACTGTTTACAATGCATTCACAAACTAACTAACTAATAGTAATACAGTTTGGGATGTGTTACTACTAGACTCAACAAAGTGTAATTTAACATCCTCTCTACCATAACAATTGTTATCTCTATCGATGACATGTTGCTTTCGCTAACTACTGTAATTGTATTGCATGAGTAACTCCGTAGTTTGTTGTATTGCGTTAGATATTGTAGTTATATTATGGTACTTATCCTATTATAATATGCAACTGTAGCTTCTGTTTTTTCTACAACTTTCCTATACGTTGTATCCATTTAATGTTTACCCCACATATATAGGCACATTGGCCACGTTTCCCTCTAAGCAAGGTTAGTAAGTAACAATGTTAACAACGGACTTTCTTCTTTTCTTTTCCAATAGGCTCGTAATGCCGAGAAGGCCATGTAAGTACTTTTAGTTCAGCTTAATGTACAGACCTGCTGTTATGGTAATTCTGTAAGCAAAAGACAGATGCTACTCCCATGTCAAGAGGTTAACTAGAGAATACTGGTGCTGTTCCCATGTCAAGAGGTTAACTAGAGAATACTGATGCTATCCCCATGTCAAGAGGTTAACTAGAGAATACTGGTGCTGTTCCCATGTCAAGAGGATAACTAGAGAATACTGATGCTATTCCCATGTCAAGAGGTTAACTAGAGAATACTAATGCTATTCCCATGTCAAGAGGTTAACTAGAGAATACTGGTGCTGTTCCCATGTCAAGAGGTTAACTAGAGAATACTGATGCTATTCCCATGTCAAGAGGTTAACTAGAGAATACTGGTGCTGTTCCCATGTCAAGAGGTTAACTAGAGAATACTGATGCTATTCCCATCTCATCATGGAGTGCTTTGTAATGTGAACTGATAAATGTGATTAACTAAGGACATGCGGTCTTCCCCAGGACGGCCTTGGCCCGGTTCAGAAATGCTCAGCTGGAGGAGGGCAAAGTCAGGGTAAAGATGGATGTGTCATTAGAAGATGGCTTCAAGTTAACTGTTTTATCTCAATGTTCACAAAAATATAACATGTATATAACATGCTTAACTCACCACTATTTGGTTATATATGAACTCAGTGGATTGTGTGCTGAGTCATTGTGTATTATATGAAAAGCAAAGATTATATAAGCATTCTACTTCAGTGGAGTCCTATCTTTGCTTATCCAGATGTTTACCAGTCAACATAATGTCATGAGTAGTCATGCTTGTTTTGTTGTTCTAACCTGATGTGTCAGTTGTGCTATGTTGAATGTGTTGTGTCTGTTGTATTTTTCTAACCTGTTCCATTGGTTCTGTTTTCAAGGAGAGAAGACCGTTCCTGGCGTCAGAATGCAATGAGCTCCCTAAAGCAGAGAAGTGGAGGAGACAGATCATCAGTGAGATTTCCAAGAAAGTTGCACAAATTCAAAATGGTGAGTTGTCCAAAATGTGACATTGAATGATCAGTAAATGTCCATGAATATTGATCATAACCTTGTCCATGTTATCCTCTGTTCCAGCTGGTCTGGGCGAGTTTAAGATCCGAGATTTGAATGATGAGATCAACAAGCTACTGAGAGAGAAAGGTCACTGGGAGGTCAGGATCAAGGAGCTGGGAGGACCGGACTATGGGGTAAAAACCCTCTAGGGACAGAACACATTACATGTTAAAATGGTACATATTACATATGTTGAAACGGTCCACGTTACACATGTTGAAACGGTCCACGTTACACATGTTGAAACGGTCCACGTTACACATGTTGAAACGGTCCACGTTACACATGTTGAAACGGTCCACGTTACACATGTTGAAACGGTCCACGTTACACATGTTGAAACGGTCCACGTTACACATGTTGAAGCGGTCCACGTTACACATGTTGAAGCGGTCCACGTTACACATGTTGAAGCGGTCCACGTTACACATGTTGAAGCGGTCCACGTTACACATGTTGAAGCGGTCCACGTTACACATGTTGAAGCGGTCCACGTTACACATGTTGAAGCGGTCCGCATTGAATAGGATATAACGGTCCAAATTATATAGGTTATGGCTGTCTACATTGCATAAGTTATAATTTCCCACATTACATAGCTCATAACTGTACATCACTTTGGATGGATCACATTTGAACGCGTAACATAATATAATCACTGATGTGATGTGAAATAACTTCCAGAACCCTCAATGTTGTTCTTTCTTTCTTGTCTTGTACATTGGGAGACAGCCATGATATAGTTAGTGACTGGAGTCATGATATAGTTGATGATATCTTGATGTAGTTGATGGTCTTGATGTATTTCATGGTCTTTGTCTCATTCAGAGAGTGGGGCCGAAGATGCTGGACCACGAAGGGAAGGAGGTTCCAGGGAACCGAGGATATAAATACTTTGGGGCAGCTAAAGATCTTCCAGGAGTTAGAGAGTTGTTTGAGAAAGAACGTATGTTCATTAATTTCTCTTTACGCTTCATTAGATTAAAGTTCATATCATATCCTTTTTGATTCCACTATGGAATTATGTTACAACCTGTTTGATTTTACTATGGAATTATATCACACCCTGTTGGATTTCAATATGGGCATATGCTGTTTGATTCCACTAATGAATGATGTCATACCTTGTTTGATTCCAATACGGAATACATTAAATTTTGAGAGGTGAACCCGCATTTCATTCAACTGTATAGACCCCATTTACCCCACGCAGACCCCATTTATCCCACGCAGACCCCGTTTACACCACGCAGACCCC
>JACXGI010014261.1:0-10965 GCA_016801175.1 Esox masquinongy | reverse complement strand
GACAGATGGAGAGAGGGTCAGAGGTCAGGGACAGATGGAGAGAAAGAGGGACAGAGGTCAGGGACAGCCTCCCTCCCGGGCTGAGAAGAAAGGATACACCCACTCCAGTTTGAGCCTCTCCGGAGGCAGCTCGGACCGCACATCTTCATAGTTCTCCACGTCCGAGGGGATGAACATGGTGATGGGGCGTCCTCGCATGAACATTTTGATGTAGTCTCCCTCTGTAAAAAAGGACCGGACAGAAAGTCAGCATGCTACATCACAGATGCCAGTTTCACTTGCTCTACAGAGAGGAGCTTTGGCACCAAAATTTAACGCATAACATCAGCAGACATGTATTACCAAGGGCAGACCTGGGAACTAATACGATTTCAAGTAATTCCAAATACGTTGAAGCAGGCTACAGCAAACACTGAAAGAAGTATTTGAACCCAGGTGCGAGTGGGGGTGGGTGGTCTTTTTCTCACCACAGAGAAACCCTTATAAGGCAATGCATTTAAACAGAATTGTGGTCCGACAAATAGCTCTTGCTTAATAAAGGTTAAAATAGTATGAGTCAGTGAGTTAGTCAGAGGGCACAACATGAGTTTAGTCCATTAACCAACGAATTTCAGCAGCTTGACTGCTGACCGCCGTTCCCGGCGGCGCACAAACATTTACTGTCAGAACACGTTTTTCGTTTCTACGCGAAAGCCCTTGTGTGCTCGGTTAGTGTGGGGCTCATGCTTTCCCTCATCCAGGGACGAGACGACGTACAGACGGAGACAGACAGGTGGACTGAAAGGTATGGACAGATCCAACGGATGGAGAGACGTGCCGTGCAGCGGTGCGAAGCGGTGAGTCAGCGAACCCAAACCCAGCTGAAACAAGAAACTGTGATAGGAGCTTAGAAGAGAGACCAGGAGGAATAAATAGCAGGAGCGGTGGGGGGGGGGGGGGGTTCTGCGGTGGACTGGGATGGGTGGAACGCTGTGTTTCCCCTGTCCCGCTTCCAGCTCGGTGGGTTAAGGCTCTCCTAGTGAGAGGATGAGAGGGGGAGACGGATGGAGGTGGACAACATTTCTCCATTGCTCATGAAATAGGGAGAGAGGGCCTTCGTCCAGTTTTCCCAAACTGAGGGGGAGCATATAGCACTGACCTAAACCTGAAGTGTCAGAATCCATCAATCTCCAGTCCTGACTAGCTAGCACCACGGGAAAGCCTGACATACCGCTGTGGACAAAGTGATAAGTCCAGCCGAAGTCTGAGTCATTCCGAAGTAATGCGTTCACTCGCAATATCTGTGCCTATTTGTTACAGGAAACGGCTGAATAAGTTGAATTCATGCCCCTGGGTGTCTGTCTGTGGAGCAAACTGAGTTAGCTAGGGCCCCGGTCAATCATCTCAGGACAACCTACATTTCTTATATGACCAGCGGCGACCTGTCTTGAGCCATGAGGGTGGCGCTTTTACCTAGGCAATGATTGGGTGAGTGGCCATGGGGCGGGGGAAAGCAAGGCGGGGCAGGGAATGGAAAGGCGTTGCGGACTGGCACGGCCACACTCATTATTTAAGCAAATTCTGTATTTGATTTAATGATAAGCAGAAAAAGAAAAGGAAATAAATGAGCTAAGGGGAAAGAGAGTCCTATCTGTGTTTTGCTTAATGGTAGACTGTTAAAGGTTGAGGGAACAGAAAAAGAAAGAAAAGATATAAAGAAAACAAATTGATCGATAGGTAGGTTCTGTTTAGACAGGTATCTGGGTTCAATTACCATGGGGGGCAGCACGAAAATGTGATCATTTTCGCACTCACTAATCTAATTTGCACTGAAAAAGAGTCTGTCAAACATCAAAAATTAAAATGGATGCAAATTAAGATACAATTAATTAAGATTAAGATATGAACAGACGGATGGAGCAAAAGACAGACAAAGAGATTATGCGATTGGCCAAAAAGCAGAGAGTGGACAAGCGCTCGCTGCAAGGCTGGCAGCGCACGTCACTCCGCGGTGACAACGTACCTGCTTGGCTGTTTTTCTCACGGGTTGACATTTTGGCTGGTCATGAGACAGAAACAACATCACTCAAAACACACAATGATAGGGAGGATAAAGAACTACAATGATCTGAAGAAGAAGACATCAATGACTACTCGGGTATACACAACAGGATGAATGATACTGGGACAGAAAGGGGTACGTTCGAAAGAACCACAGGACACTAGACCCTGAATTGAAGCTCTTTTTCCTAAACAGAGCTCCTCTCAAACATAGAGCAACAATGCACGTTCATAAGCCCAGTGAGGACACACTGCTCTAGTGGTTCCATTAGATGGTAGTGGATGACACAGAAAATACAATAAACCGTACAGATGTATAGTCACCTTGGCTGAACACTGGGTCTTTATGTCTGAAAGAAAATTAAGAAAAAACAATTTCAGGTCTGAATTTCCATGAATCTTATAAAGTCTAGGGAGTTAATTGGTTGTCATAGCGATTACAGGATTAAATTGCAATGTCTGACGGGTACTTTCAGGTTAATGAGTATTCTATTAGTTTTACTGTAATTGTGTCGGTAACCTCTATAATTGCAGCGGTGCATCTCAGGGGTTTCTGGTATATGGCCAATACACCCCAACTAACACACGTTGTGCTTAAGAAAAGCCCTTAGGCGTGATACATTAGCTAAAACACATTCCCACACCCCCTTGTGCCTTATTGCTTAAACACATCGCTCGATTAGCGTTGCACTTTAACATTATGTCAGATTTCTGAAGAGGGTCCAGTCTCCCACTCACTTGTCTGCATTCTTCACCACCTTGGCCAGCAGTTTGGAGGTGGAGGCGGCCTTCACCAGCTTGATCCTGCTCTCTTCACCACTCTCCCAGGTACTGCTCTGAGAACGCTCCATGCCCCGCTTGGCACTGTGACCTCTACGGACAGAGGAATACACGGGGCGAACGCAAAGAGAGAAAGTTAGTTTCGTACCAGAGAGATGGAGACAGAGCAGAGAGCGAAGAATTAGCTGAAAAGAAGAAAAGCAGGAGGGTGGAGGAGACGCCATGGTTAAAATTTAGAATGTAGATCTGGCTGCTATATCGACTTTAACTTTACAGTCTGCAAAGTCAAACTGCATATTTTTCTGTGTTATGGTAAATACAGTAAGCAAATGGGTGACCTGACAAGTTGAAATGCTGTATGCTTAATTCAAGACACTCTCAGGTAAGTTTACATGGCAACCCCTCCATTTGGGTTAATCTGGACCTGAAACACACACAAATGCTGAGGCATCCAGGGGAGTGGTACAAACAGGAAAAAGTCCATCCCAGACATAGGTCAATACCCGCAGGCTGGATTTAAAAAAAAACGAGCCCCACATGCCAGGAGATAGAGAAGGCCGAAGAGTTAGCTATAACAAACCCAATGCAGGTTAATTCATAAAATGAGGACTGAAAAACAGCTGAGAATGAAAGTCTAGAGCAGACAAAGAGAACAGCTAGAGCAGACAGAGAGAACTGAGAAAGAGAGAACCGAGAGAGAGAGGGATGGAGAGAAAGAAAGACGAATGCCACTCTTCATGTCAAGCTGTGGGGGGGAAGGGTTATTTGCCAGGTCTAGAGGTTTGGTTCACTTCTGCATAGCAGCTGTTCTACCTCCGAGTCACCAGGGGGCAGTGGTGACACTGAGGGGCGAAAAGGTCTAAATATTGGCTCAATTATGTGTTACACTGCTACATTTTCAGAGCCCCTACTCCCTTCTTATCTGCAGTACGGAGATGGAAAGACGCCCAGACATCCTCTGCTATTTCTAACTGCCTGTATGGAATTTGGCTGGAAAAGAACAACCTAGCCTGAACAGAAGTGATCCATAACCTCACTGTACACACACACAACACACAACACACAACACACTGGCCCTGGGAGGGCAAAAAGCAGCAGTCTGTGGGGCCCCAGTACAGATGTGAGGTGGAAGGAAGGGAAAGCTAACAGTCCCATCGACGGATCCCGCACTGGAGTCCGAGCTGCAAGGCTTCCCTCTCAAGGGGTTCTTGTGCGTGCAGGAGAGGGGGCGGAGATGGGCTGAGGCAATAGACACGGGGCAAAAGGAGAGTAGCATGACCGACAGATGGATCGAGGGGTAAATGAAGATCAAGGGGTAAAAGAAGGGGCCCATAAAAGGAAGCGCCTCATCACATGGACTACAGACGCCTGACGCTTACAGCACATATGAATGAGAAACGGCACCTCAAATCTCAAGGCTTTACGTGACAAACGATGCGTGAATTCAAGCACACTTAAAACTTCCAATCCAACCAGAGGAATGGATAGCATGGGAAAGGACAATTTAGGAGGTAAAAATCGGAGCGTGCTGCTTTCATGCCTAGTGAGAGGCCAGGCTCAGAAGCCTTGCCCATTTCGTATTGGGTGGACACACGCACAATTGCTAGCAGATGATTTTCCCGGCTAATGTGCTTGGCATTGCTGTGGCAGTGACTAAAGACATGATACATGCCCAGTCTAATATTCAGCAATGGATTCGTTTGGTTGTCGTTGTACAACTTAATCGGTGCTCAATGTATTCGAGAATAATTGATGTTCAATGAGCGTGAGGCTGACCAGTGCTTTGATTAGCGAGGGCGTTCATTCTGGGTCTGTCAGCATGTGTGCATGTGTGTGAGAGTGTGTGTGTGTGTGTGGTGTGTATGCCCGTGTGTATCCTGATTGGTGTGAAACACAGCTGGTGTGACAGATAGGGCCGCGCTGTTACAGATTCCTGTAGACAGGACATCTGCAAACCATTCTGCTCCGTTCTACTCCTCTCATCTCTAATCTCTGAATGAAAGGGCTTGGCTACGAGCGGGGTTAAAGGTCATCTGAAAGACAAGTTAGTCAGTTTGGTGGCTGAGTGAGTACATGGCAAAGATAGCGGAAAGTACGTTTTAAAGATTAGACAGGGAGCAAATCTGGAAAACCCAAAGCCATTGGAATGAGAGGGATCCAAAGCATGCAGACTCTGCCCCAGGTCAAAGGCAAGTTAGAGGTCAAAGGTAAGCTAGAGGTCAAAGGTAAGCTAGAGGCAAGAGAATTCGGAGTGCTGCCAAGGTGTTGGTAAAGAGGGCATCAGTCAAATTGGGCATATGAAGAACCTTTTGGCTGTGGGGGTGCCCTTGCTCTCCGGGGTCTGCCTTTGGGACTGGGGGGGATGAGGGGAGGGAGGGTGGCTTGAGCTGGACGGGGACGGAGAGGGCTGCACTGGGCTGCCAGCGGGGGCTTTATCGTTAGCCTGGCTGGCCGGGGAGGACTCCTCCTCCTTCTCCTTGATGCCCTCCATCTGAGGCTTGTCCTTCTTTCTCTCTGCAGTCGGACCGCTGTGGAGACAACCGGGGGGGTCAAACAAATGGAAAAACAACAACAACACGTGGATCTGCAGGGCAGCGTTGACGGTCATCTGATCCGAGGTCTGTCCCCGGAACAGATCCAACCTGCAGCCTTCCATACTAACACAGGCAATGAACAGGCTGACTTCATATTTCATCCAATACTGACTTTTTCTATTCGGGGGCCGTTGCTCTGCAACGCCCAACCAGAGGATCAGCCGTAACCCGTGGCTGATACCCAGTTACAACAGAACCTAAAAGAACCCCGGAGGATTTGATGGCCTTGATTCTGCTGTTTCACCACCAGCCGAGAGGGAGGGAGTTAAACGGGTCAACACGGGACAGGTTGACAAACGGAGTTTATAATCTGAGAGAGACAAACTTTCAGATGGAAAGTCAACACACACTTCAGTGGGTACTCATCCTGGTGGAGGGGTTGCGTGTGTGGTATGTAACCGTGCCTATGTATGTGTTTGTGTGTGTGTGTGTGTGTGTGTGTGTGTGTGTGTACAGTACCTCTTGGCTGCGGAGGAGAATGTCTCCTTCCTGGCGATGGACACCGTGGAGCCGTCTCTGTCTCTGTCTCTGTGGCTGGGTTTGCGGCTGCTGGTGCTGCCGTTGGCGATGCAGGACATGGAGTAGGCCTCACGAAGGGGAGTCTGTCCTGCCAGGGGCAGGAGAGAGGACAGCTATTGGAGCATACTATCCTATACAAGTCAACGGGCAACTGAGCCTTCCTTACCGTTTACGCACAACCCTAAGCATTATGGGATGATAAATGTTTAACTCAGGAACCACACCTGCGTGGGAGCACCTGCTTTCATTTTATTTTTTAACCTCTAATTTGCCGAAGTGTTTCCTTCATTTTGGTGGTTACCTGTGTAAATACACACATTAGGACTGTTAACAATATGGGGCGAAAAGTTGTATGTGAGAGTAACTAAGGGGGTCCGTTTCGAGGGCCTCAAAGAAGTACAGAGCGAGTAATTTGTCAAGAAATTGTCAAGAAACAAAGATAGGTATAAACTCAAACACATTCTAAACGTATTTTGACCCCCCCCCACCACACACACACACACACCTCACACGCCCACACCTCGCCTAGTTAACCAGACAGACTAATAGGATAAGGACCGAAGATGGAGCAGGCGTCTCGTCCGAGTAAATCTCTGATTAACAGTCCTGAGGCAAAGCTGAAAACACGCCCCCAGGCACACTGTTTTCCCCAGTATAGACACGGCAAAACAACCCTGATCCCTGTAGGGTTTTCATGCACTGCTAACAGCAACATGGACTGAAACGCAGAGTGCTTACTATCACTTGTGGTTGTGCAGTTGTCCCATCTCTACCTATCTTAATATCAACGCGCTAATGAAAGTTACTCTGTATAAGAGCGGCTGCTAAACGACTAACACGTAAAAGATGTCAAAAAGAAGAGCAGGACTAGGACCGAGGATGGCCACACGGGGGGGGGCAGAAACAAACCATTCCATTGGTGGGAGCAGCTCTGAGGAACAATGCAACCCATTTGTACGGGGTTACGCTGTTCTCCGTCCTTCTACACCATTCTGTCAGATCTACTTGTAGAGTCGGCATGGGAACGGGGGATGTGTAGGGGGCAGGGTTACGTTGGGCCCAGTACCCCCTGGCACAAATACACCCGAGTGTTTGAGGTGGTGGCCTCGCTCCCTCCCTCCCTCCCTCCGCGGGGCAGGGTTTGGGGCATAACCCATCCAACGACAGCCCCCTCCCTGTTCTCCCCCTGGCTTATTCCCTCCGCCTCATTGTCAAGGCAGAAGACAGGACGAGAGTAATTGGGAAAAGGCTGACTACGCTGGGGGAAAAGCCCTGAGGGACAATGGAAAAAAATCAAGCCAATGCTAATCAAAGGGCTGTATGTCAATAACAACTGATGCCTTGCGAAAGGGAGGGACTTCATCCATCAACCTGGCATCCGAGTCAATAAAACCTGTTTGTCTTGCGATTGACAGGTTTGTGTGTTTGTTTGCATCTATGCAGACTTCCATAGACGTCTGTAGAATGCAAGCTCCCTAGTCCACAGCCAGTAAGAAAGTTAACTGTGTGTGTGTATTCAGTGTCCCACAGGAAGACCCAACATAATCTCCTTAACACTCAGAAAACGCTGGACAGTTCTGCCTTCTATCCACATGCTGACACACACACACACCCACGCCTGACCAAGCATGCAGATTCGCATGCATTCACACATGCACGCACACGCACACACGCAAACACACACACACACCCTGATCCCTGCTCATAGTGTCAAATTCAGAATGAGTATGAATGCTCCCAGTCTCACACTAACAAAATGGCCTTGGCTTCCTCAATCTTGATAATAGATGATTTGGAAAAAAGGCAGAGTTGGGAGAAAGTGTGGAAAAATAAGAGGTGGAAAGATAAAGATAGAGATCTGGAAAAAGAAAACAGAGAATAAAAAGGAGAACGAGAAGAAAAGGGTTGACGTCTGTGTGGAAGAGGGGAAAGAAAGATTGAACAAGAAAGAGAAAGAGAGAAATATGTCTGCTACTTGGGTAAGTAGACACGGGTCTCAAGAGCTGGAAGGGGCCCTGTTTGGGGAAGCGAGTGGGCTGAGTGTGTGTGTTTGCACACACGGGTGTGTGTGTGTGTGTGTGTGTGCGTGTGGCGGTGGAGGTTTGCAGTTTAGGAGCACATGCGTCTGCAGAGAAACTAAACCGAACCATGTCATTTCCTTTGATTCCTGTGTGCTCCAGCCCCCCCCAGCTGCCAACGGCACAGACAAAGGGACAGTAGAGCTCGAGTACGCAGCCCGGTCACTGCCAAACTGCTAACTCGTGTCCATCCACTCGGCAAGCCCCCAGAACCCGACAGCGCTCGATGCCGACGCGCCAAAACTGCAGACCATCTCAATACAGCAGGGTGCGGGTCACCAGGGGTCATCGCTATGGCGACGGACGCTAATACGTAGGAGAGCGACGTCATTCATGAGATTAAAAGGTGACAGGAACAAGGGATCAAAGGGGAGGGTCAGCAGACAGGGGTGGAGGGATATGGTGTGTGTCACGGAAGGGATGTGACAGGTTGGCCAGAACTGTCACAAGATTAACAACCTCATTGCCATAGCGGTCAGACACAGTAGCATGTTGCTCTCCAACACCTAAAAACACTTCCTTACCTCCTTTGAGGAAACTGCAATGGTTTTATATTACTGGATATATATTACTTGATGATTTACTCAATGAAAGAGGTATGTTTCTTTTGAAGTGTTCCAACGAGGTCGTCATGCAAGTAAAAAAGAAAAGCGATGCTTGTCATGAATTCCTACAACACCAGTTCTGACTTTGTCGCTGTAATCTACTGGAAAACCTCAAACGGGGACGCGTTCTCTTCCTCTACGAGTCACAAATTATTTCCCAGCAGAGAGAAAGTGACATGTCAAGACTGCAGTCGCCACACAAAGATAAAGTTCCTCTGCCGACAATTAGGCAGCCCTGCCGGCAAACGCACGCACACAGACGCACGCACGCACGCACGCACGCGACTAGGAGACAGTGGTTGTTATTGTGTGCAGATAGACTGGAGTCAGTTAACCAGGCTGTGTGTGAGTGGGTGGTAGTTATCACCGAAGCTTGGTTACAGAACCCAGAGGCTTGCCAACGTATGGGGGATCGACGCTTCTCTCCCCCCCCCTCTCACTGAGAACGGACCCTCTCTCTCACTCCGTCTGAGCATGCATTCAATGTCTTTCTTTCTCTCCTTGACAGCCGGGAATGATATTCCTGACAGGGACAACCACAAGATAGCCACAGGAATGCCCCCCCGCCACTCCTCTCCTCTGGCTGGACACGCCAGCCCCCGCGTTATCACTTACCACAGGGATAAATCGGCAATTGTGTTGGGGTGTACTGTCAGACAGTGGACTGGTATACTCCTCATGGAGACACTGAATTCCTGGTGTGAGACTGTTTCTGAGTTGTGATTGAGTTGAAGGGTTGGCGTGATGTGTTACAATGTGGGCGAAAGCAGCGTGTTGCTTGGTGTGGTGCCTTTCTGGTAGGCGAGGTCTAATGCGCTACAGCAAAACTCCATTCAATATGTAAATTAAAAGAAATAAGTCCCTTCCACTGGCCCTCAGTGGCACGCTCACACACGCACACGCGCACACACACAGGCCTACACAGCTTCGCTCTGAATGATTGCGTTTTCCGCCAGAGGTTAAAGTTAGAGTGAAACTGTTAACAGACACAAGTTCTGGCTCTGGTCCAGAACCACCTTTGGGTAAACACCAATGGAAGAACACCAGAGCAGAGCTCTTTAATAATATGGATCTGATGAAGACAGAGGGGCTGAACAAACCACTGGGAAAGTAGACATGAATGGAACTTCCAGCGCCGCAAAGGATTTCCTATGGACGCTATTGCAGATGGATCCGACTCGCGGTCGTCTAGCGGTGAAAAAACACAGTCATGAGAGACAGGTGTGACCCGGGGTGATGCAGACAGGTCCAGAGGTCAAGGGGTCGGACTACCTTTGGTGCCAGGCTGTTTCTTGGCGGCCGTGTCCTCGGAGAGTGCCAGTCGCCGCAGCACGTCGGCCAGCGCCGCCTTCATGACAGTGATCTCGTCCTCCTGCTGCTGAACGCGCAGCTCCAGCGACGATAGACGATCCTGCACGTCAGACGCGCTCGCCGCCGAGATGCTGTCATCTGTGGATAGACAGGAGACCGGGTTAGACGTCAGACAGCAACAAGCCGAAGAGACGCACGGCCACGAACACACAGGACCACATGCGCAGCAAACTGACAGGCTTTGATAAGACTTCCCGGGTTGAACAGAGCAGGAATGGCCTGCTTGCTGCAACTTTTGACTTCCCTTGAGCCCATTGCAAAACAATATAGGAAGTGAAAATGTTACAAACAAAAGGTTGATACTGTAAATAGCAAAACCTACTGGACTCTGATTTCCTGTGTGTGTGTGTGTGTGTGTGTGTGTGGGAGTTTGTGTGTTCATAGCTCTCTCTACTGTACAGAATAAATACAGGGCACATGTTGAACTGCTCTCAGTATTTGTGGGTTGAGGGTTGTGTGTGTTGCAGGCTGGGGCTACTGCCAAGCCTAGCTGTGGTTAAGATCTTGATTGCTGGACGGCATGGGGGTAATTTGGCAGTGAAGACAGTTAGGGGGCCTCATAGCTGAGGTTGGCCTGTTAAAGGGGTGCTGACTACCCCCCCCCTTTTTTTTAAGAAGACTCCCTTCAGTGGAATGTAAACCCCCTCAACTCCTTAGACAGACAGACTCGGTGAGTGATAAAGTGAAACTTCAACATTCCCTCATAATAGTCAGGAGCAAAGTATTACCCAGTTAAACAAACATCTCTCTGTCTAACAGCACACGCCATGAGAGCACCTGACTCCTCAACTCTGAGATGGATTCAACTCTGGTCAACAATCAAAGCTTATACAATGGCCAAACCATGTTTATGATGATGTTTGTGACGCTAACACGTCAAGCAAACATTTAATACACGCCCAAAGCACAGTCTGGCCAATACAGATAAAAAATAAATAAACAGTTGTATACAGAATGCTTGCAATATGGCATGCGCAC
>JACXGI010014260.1:0-10731 GCA_016801175.1 Esox masquinongy | reverse complement strand
CCAAGCTATGGAAGAAGCATGTGATCAAATTGAAGCAGCATCCACACAAGGGTGGATTCGTCACTCCAAAAGATTCTTCCCATGTTGCCTTGCAAATGAAAATATAGCCTGTGATGTTGACGAGGCCCTGTGGCCAGATCCAGCTAGGCGGACAGATGTTTAAGTTATTTATTTTTTATTCGGTACTGAACTGGATGTGTAATTTATGTTACAGTATTACTGTAAGCTTACAGTACAATGGTACGTTCAGTAATACTGTATGAAAACTGGAAATGTTTTTGTTATGAATGTTTTGTTGAAATGTTCAGTATTGACTGACTTGAGTACATGAAAATAAATAAATATTAGTCTGCACAATTGGTGTTGTAGTGTTGGTGAATTTATTTTTACACTTTCTCTGTGTAAATGCTAAAAGTGTTTTAGGTGGAGCACAGGAGTGTTTAACTGATTCAAACAGAATCAGACCATATGATGGTGGGGTTTATGTTATGACAACAAAATAAGGTTTTTATAAGACATTGTATAGTTTTGACAAGTGTTCCATTTTGCAAATGATCTGAGGTGTTGTGCTCCTTTGGTGTAGTGTTGTGCTAATTGTGTGAAGGGGTTTGAAAAACTGGGCCCTGTTTTCAAAATTGTGCTTAAGCAATTGAAAAAAACTGTAATAAGGTGTGTGTTTCTATCGTTAGAGAAATCAATCAATTACATCTCATCCAGGGTTGGAGCTTTTTGGCTGCTCCTTTGAATCAGTCAGGGCCTCTGAATAACATCACTGCCTCATAGTGAGCAGCATCAGTTGGAGACCAAGGCCCGAATTCTGCTCCAGATTAGCCCAGGGTTTCAGGTAGGGCGGGGCAATTGGCACTGACAGGTTTTGGGGTTAGTAATTGAATACGGATGCCCACTCTCCCCTCCCTCTAGTGACTGTTGGTGTGTTGGCCTGGGCCACTGTGAACTCACATTCCTTCTGGCATGTTGGGATTCCAATCGACACTTCCTGGTTGAGAGGAGCAGCGTGACAAGAGCAGCATTGGATGTGCTTCGGAAGACGCATACCTTGACAGCAGCTGTCCCAAATTTTCTGGGAGCTGGTGCAATGAAGCAGGGCCTTAAACATTCATTGGATTACACAAAATTTGTAGAAAAATAGGGTAAAATATTGGATAAAATTGTAGTTTCACTGGAATTATTAACAGGCGCTACCAAAAGTTCTAGTTAATGGACATCAAGAAATTCTGTCCAACGTGCTCTTCAATTTCATGACAGATTCTAGGAAAGGAAACAGTGTGGCTATCCTTGCAAGGGGCTTGTGCAGAAGAAGTGAAAGAACAGGGTTAACCATCTGTGTTTTAGTACAATCTTGATGTGAATTTAGCAATACATTTTCCCTGACCATGAAAGGTGATTTTTCGATAAAGGTGAAGAAAGGTGAAGTTTGATAATTTCATCTTTAATTATGTAAACTTGATCAATAGTATAAACAAAACCTATACAAACCACTTTTGTTGAACATTTAAAGGACATGGTAACAGCAATTTCAGGCTGTTTTTTTACTGACCAGGTAAAACTCTAGGACTAAATAATTGTTTAGCCCGTGTGGTCAGAAAAAACATTGTAACCTGAGTATGAGGTATGCATCATTTGAAAGATGTCAAACATTGTCAAGGCTGAAACTAATGCAAACTAATACATTGTGTTCCTTAGATTTTGAGTGCTGTTCTAGGACCAGCTCAATGTCATGTTATTCATTAGGATCTAAAGGGTTAGACTTGTCCTAGGTCAACACTACAACTCTAAGACATTTATGATAGACACTGGATTGGACCACTTTCGAGTCTCAGGCCTGGGAGTCTGACTTGAGCTGCTCCAGCTCAGTGGAGGTCCCAGTACCAGTGTCGATCTTCCTGGTTCCCAGTGTTGGTTTCCTTCCCTTGTGGAACGATGCGGCTATCTCCTCGAATGTCTTCCCTTTGGTCTCCGGGACACGCACGTAGGTGAACACAGTGAAGCCAAACAACAGCACAGCAAACAGGATGAACACATAGTGACCACATAAAGCCTGGAGAAGATGGAGGGGAAGAGAGATGTAGGGAGAGTCAATGCATCTGTCCGTCCGTCTCTGTCCTTCCGCGTCCGTCCGGCTGTCCGTCTCTCTGTCCCATCCCATTTCTGTTAGCGTATGTTAGTCGTACCTGTATGTAAGGGAATGTCATTCCGATGATGAAGTTGCTGGTCCAGTTGGTACATCCAGCCAGGGCGATGGCAGCAGGTCTGGGGCCCTGGCTGAATAACTCGGCCACGATAAACCAGGGGATGGGACCGGGACCGATCTCGAAGAAACACACAAACAGGAAGATGGCCGACATGCTGACATAGGACATCCAGGAGTAGACACTCTGGAAGGCAGAATAAAACACAAAACTTCCTTATTTAAAAGAAAGGACAGGCACAGAGATGTACAGACAGGGAATGTATACTCAGAAACACCGGAAATACAGTGGCTCTCAATTAACCTAATAATCACCTTCACCTAGGAATTATAACGTTGTAATGAATTATTTCTGTTCCGTGTTTGCAGTTCATTTGGAACAATTTATAGGTATTATTTTTCTGCTTTGACATTATGCCCTTTTTTTTGTTCTTAAATCCATTTTGATTTTACATTGTTAACATGTGGGAAAGTCCCAAGGCTGTGGATACTTTAGAGAGAGAATTATTTTTTGATTGGTCATACCAGGTACACAAGGCCAATTGTCATGACGACAGCACAGATGCACATTCCTGCTAAACCAATCAGAGTCAAGGTCCGTCTGCCGACCCTGTCCACTAGAGCCACCTGCAACATACACAGACACATGCGTGCACACACACACACACACACACACACACACACACACACACATACACATACACACATACACAAACCCTATGCAGGTCAGTCATGCAAACATATATGGTGTATGTTCATGTGTGTGTGAGAGACGTGAGTGCACACGGGTGTCTGTGTGTGTGTTGTGACGTACCGACACCATGGTAAATATAGTGTTGATAACTCCCACTCCAATGGTTGCATAGACCGGCTGAGTGACCCCTGCTGTTTCAAAGATAGCTGTGGAGTAATAAAAGATCTAAAGAAAAACAAACGTTATGTTAGCATTCCATAAAACAGAGTCATAAAACCTCAATCTGACTCATCCACGCTGGTAAAACTACATAACACACTCTCAGTCCTGCACACACGAACACACACACTCATTCACTCTCTCACAATCATCTCTGATTTCCTGCATTCTGTCACTCAATAACTTACAGCGTTGATGCCAGAGAATTGTTGTGAGAGATGCATCATCAGGGCAACAAACAGCTGCTGTCTGTAGAAAGACGACCGCACCTACAAAACCACAGACATATTACATCATCAGAACGGGACCACATATTAGTTTATTAGTAAAATAGGACCACTGGCATATTGCATTATTAAAACAAGACCACAGACAGATTATCTTCTTAATAATGGACCACGGAGATATTAAATGATTGGTACCGCAGTTATTTTACATTATTAACGCAGACCAAGAGGGACTGAATAGACTAGATTCACAAGACAGAAGTTATTGCTCGTACCAATACTGCTATGGAGACTTTCTCCTCCTTCTCCAACTCCTCCTTCTCCTTCCTCATCTCCTCGAGGTCATGTGATGAGTTGTACTCTCCCTTCAGACGATGCAGACCTTAACACACACACACACACACACACACACACACACACACACACACACACACAGACACACAGACACACAGACACACAGACACACAGACACACACGTAACACAACACACATTATCTAATGAGTTTACTCTTACTGAGGCAATCCAGTGCATCTTTTCTAAGAGAACAGAAAACAGTGCTTACTGTTCTTGGCCTCCTCCACCATTCCTCTCTTGATGTAGAGGTATCTGGGGCTCTCGGGACAGAGTGGCAGCAGGAGAGACTGGAGCACAGCAGGAGCTCCAGACAGACCCAGGAGCACCGGCCAGAAGTAGTCGTTACCCAGGAGGAACTCCAGACCCAACACCTAAGGGAGAGGGGGACACAGATTAAGGACGGACATAGAAAGAGGAGAGGGACCTGGAAGATAGTGGAGTGAGTGGAGGGATTATATGGGAGAACGTGTCTAATTTGAATACTACTTAGGGTTGAGATCTTTCAAAGGGAGATAAGGGGAGAGTTGGTCAGAGATCTCACGCTCAAGTGTTTTGAAAAGGAGGGGGACAGAAATAAGGAACGGACATGAAGAAACCCAGCAGGAAAATAATTAGGGACAGCGTGTTTTTGTGAGTGTATGGCCTCACCTGACTCAGAAGTATCCCAGTAACAATAGCCAGTTGATGCAATGTCCCCAGAGCTCCTCTATACGCCATGGGAGCAATCTCACCTATATACATAGGAACTAACCCAGAGGATAGACCTGACAGACAGGAGAGACAAGGTATAGGAGGGACAAAGAAAGGAGAGATGAGAAGGGAAAAGAGAGATGAGAAGGGAAAAGAGAGATGAGGACAGGGTACTGTCATATCCCTGACTGTGATTCACACATTGCCCACAACTCCTCTTCTCGGAGAGCTGCAGTGTGTGAAGGCTATATTTCCAGCCAGGGCCGGCTCTTGTCTTTTGGGGGCCCTAAACAAAATTTGATTTGGGGCCCCCTCCCCTAGCAGTCGGGGCCACCCGGCGATCAGGGGCCCTAAGCGACACCTGATGTCGCTTGTGCCTAGAACCGGTCCTGGTTCCAGCCTGGCGCTAAACACCCCGGAGAAGGCCGAGCTGGTTTTTAACAGTAGCCACACTCACCACAGTAGAAACCCATGACACAGCGTCCGGCAATGACCATGAGATGAGCTTTCCACATCTTCGCCAGGCCCATTAGAAGACCAGCTATTACGGCTAACACGTTTACCATCAGCATACCCTTCACCCTGCATACACACACACACACATCGCCTGGGCATCAGCAAACAGAACACAGCCTGGCATAGAGACAGACCCCCAACTCAAATCCTGTCAGGCACACCAGAACATTCCCAGCTTCACGTTGACATAAGTGAGAAAGAGGGAGGCGGGGACTCTCCTTCTCACACGCTCACACACAAACACACACCTTCCTCTCAGGTCTCCGACGAAGCCGACCAGGAAGGACGACACCACACCCCCGATGGAGAAGATAGACACAGACAGCGACCAGTACATGACCACAGAGGTGTGCACCGTTTCTGTGCCATTCAGGGTCAACTCGAGGGACTCCTCGAGGGACTCCCCAGAGTGCACCTCCAGGGAGCGCTCATAATGACGCTCAATCACCTGCGAAACATGAGCTCATATCAACAGAGAACATATTAGTCAGTAGTCACTACACATATTCATTATACAGCTGAGGCACAGGATTAGTGTGAATCTCAACTTGTGCAGTGGTTCCTTCTGTTCTTCTGTCCTTCTGTTCCTTCTGGATGTTCCTAGTGTGTAATGCTAATATGTATAATGCTAGTGTGTATGTTCCTAGTGTGTGTGTGATGCTAGTGTGTGTGATGCTAGTGTGTATGTTCCTAGTGTGTGTGATGCTAGTGTGTGTGTGCCTAGTGTGTGTGATGCTAGTGTGTGTGATGCTAGTGTGTGTGTTCCTAGTGTGTGTGATGCTAGTGTGTGTGATGCTAGTGTGTGTGTTCCTAGTGTGTGTGATGCTAGTGTGTGTGTGCCTAGTGTGTGTGTGCCTAGTGTGTGTGATGCTAGTGTGTGCAGCCATACCTTCTGCGGTGCGTTGATAACTCCCAGACTGTAGCCATACTGCAGAGATCCCAGGGCTGCCGAAAACACAGCTAAGGCCAGAGTACCTGTCAGCTGCTATATGACACACATACACGTACACACACACACACACACACACACACGTACACACATACACACACTTAAGGACTGTGCTCAGCTAGTGAGCTTGGAAACGGTCGTATGCATCGCGCAGTCCCACCTGTTGTCAGGGATTCGCGTTTACAGAGCAACAACACATCACCTTCACATTACTGATTATACACAAGGAGAAAGAAAAAAAACCTCATTACAACCGCTCACTGATATAACCAGGTCTCCAATTTCAACAGACCAACTGTTCAATCACAGCTACTCTCCCTTCGTTTAATCGCAACACACACAAACACGTCTCAATTAATCTCAAACACACACCCCTGTAGAAGTGTTCGGCAGCAGGTCAGTCCGTTAGGGCTGAACAGTCGTGGCCCTTAACTAAACTGTAAAACAAGCAATTTTTGATTTCAACGTTTGTCCAGTAAATAGCATATTCCACATAATGAAGTTTGTGTGCGTCGGTTCATTTTAGAGGTTGCGTGTGTGAAAGTGCAGAAAGAGAGATCTTTACCTTCCTCGACTCCATGATGGGTTCAGAGTCTCTTCACCAGGTCCAACAAGGAGGAATGATCACACACACACACACACACACACACACACACACACACTTGCATGCATAGGCAAACAGACACAGGGTAATCATCAATCGCTGGTATCACGCCGTGTCCATGCACTCACACACACAAAAACATTCAGGATTCAGAATAACGAACAGGATTCAGAATAGAGCACATTTACCCGGGGGTCTCATTGTTGGGCACTGCTCATTAACATCCAACATTGTGTCTGACACTATCCGCTGTCATAGCTTCGGCTATACACCCTTTTTGTGGTGTTCAAACACAGTGAAGGGAAGACACACACACACAGACAGTGACATCTGGGCAAAAGCCCACAACAAACATGTTTGTTTTTCTATCCTTTATGCCTAAACTTAATCTATACCCAGTACCTAACTCTAAACCGTAATGCCTGAACCTAAAAGTAACCCAATTCTAACTCATACCCCAATTTGAGGCTTCTGGTCCCCCCGTGTATGGTTAGACCTGGATCACACACAGACGCACACACGGATTCTCCTGAGCTCAGCATATTAACTGTGAGTGAGGGGGGAAGGTCTAAGACACATGCACGGTACAAAAGGCTGTGCATACATGCACAAAGGTAAGCGCACACGCACGCACGCACACACACACACAGACACATACACACAGTAGGAGTGACAGTATTAGAAATTGTTAATGATATACCTTGTGCAGGGACAAAGTCTGAGGGTCGCTGGTATCAGCTAATACACAGCAACCTCTGCGCGCACACACACACACACACACATACACACAAACACACAGACAACAAAACAAAAATATGCTAAAACAAATAATGTTCTAGTATTATTTATTTTCCTCTTTACAGTGTCTCTTTTACAAAACAATAAACCAAAACATTTGTGATGAGTATTTCATTCAAAATCAAACAAGAAAAAAATTGTTGTTGAGTTTTTTTTTTGTTTAGTTTAAAGACAGCCCAACAGTAGCCTGATCAAGCAGGGCTTTTGACCAGACAGTGAAAACCATGACAGAGGCATGGGGTAGGAATAGCACCACACGCACACATGCGCACACATGTGCACACACACACACGCACACAAACGCACACACACGCACACACACACACAAGGGGAAGACAGTAGTTCAATCAGCGCAGCTCCTTATTGCTAACATTTTTAAAAAGCAGCCTGTCTCTGTAATAGCATTGCACGACATATTCAAACTTAAAGGAGCAATCTGTAACTTTTATTTTCCTTTGAAAGTGTTGCCCCTGCACTTGTTTGTAATTTGTAGGGGTGGCGCTTGGTGAATGTAAGCGTTTAGTTTTCTTGGGTGAATGTGTTTGTTGTACCGCTAGTCACTAAATACACACACAACCCATACACAATCGACGGGACCGATGTATTGTAGGTAATGGAGTTTGACAGCAGGGCTCGGACAGCATGAAGTGGACTACAGCTTTCCATGTTCTATCCTATGTGTTTCATAAAAGCTTTTAAAGTATCTTGTATTCATATTCTTTTTTAAATTAAGTATTAATTTAGTTAAAGTGTTAATGTTTTATCCAATAAGGACATAAAATGCTATTAGAAGCGTTCAAATAAAAGTGTAAACCAATAGAAAAGTGTGCGCAAAAAAAAATCAGTTGGCCTCTGTGATTGTTGCGTCATCGTGCTAGGCACTGTACTGACAAGAAGAATTCACAATGAGTCCAGACCAATCAAATCAGATTCAGGGACAGCTTTACACATTGACTCTTTACACGCACAGACACACACGGATAGACAGAGACAAACACAAACTGGTTGTTTCTCAGGCAATTCTCAGTTGAATCAGGTTTTTCTCTGGCATTTCAGCATAAAATAAAACACACAAATTAAATGACAGACACTAAAATGTGCTGTGCAAGTTCTCAAGCTCTTAACATTACAATTATAATGGAGCATCAAATGTACATTTTAATACAGTACAGAAACAAACGATAAACAAACCTTGAACATCAAACTTGATCAATGTGTTATTTTAAGGAAAATAAAAGATATTAAGCATATTTCTAGAAAACAGCAACTTTGTTATTTTTTTATATGTAACATTACAGTTTTTCTGATGCAGCACCTTAAGAATGTAAAGGAGATAAGAGAGAGGGATAGGAGAAGAGGAAAAGAGGAGTGGAACAGAGAGAAGGAAGGAAGACAGGCTGTGGTTCTATTTTTAAAGGGACATAGCCAATATTTTAAAGGAGGGGTAGAGGGAACAAGAGAGAGGGAGACATGGAAAGAAATTAGGGTAGGATAAAGTTGAGGAAAGAAAGACAGAAAAAGAAATATAGAAAAAAGAAAGAAAGAAGAGAGGTGGGGTGGGGGGGTGGTCATCAGATCAGGAAGCACCAGCAGCACTGGTCCGTCTCTGCAGACAGTGATGAGATCTTGTAAAACCAGTTGAAACCTGTTGATCCAACCCAGCCTCTACCTGCACACTCTCCTTTATAATGGGGTTTCTTTTTATTATTTGAAGTCATATAAGTCTGTTACAGTGTTGTAGTCTCTCAGTTTTTCACTTTGTTCAAGTTTGATTCTCTTTAAATTTAATTTGTTAAGAATGAAATTCTTTAAAACTTTGATTTGATATTTGATTCTCTCAGTGATTGATTCATTCTGTGTTTGATTCTGTCAGTTAGATTCAGTGTTGGACTCTGATTATTCAAGTCACTTGTTTCATTCAGGATTTGATTCTCTGGGTCCGTTTAAATTGGCTATGAGATAAGCCTTGACCGATAACGGACAGCTGAGCAGGCCAATGGGAAGACAGAAGGGAGGAGTTTCACCAGTTCATCATCGAGCTACGGTTGAGGGTCATGAAGAACACCTGGCTGCTTCCTCCAGACCTCACTGACGCAAAGAACACCTACACGCACCCACGCACGCACACACACACACACACGACATTAGAAGAATGGTCCTCTAACTGGAGTGTGTATTTTTCTTTAGTATTCCCAACAACAGATTTTATTATTTTGGCAAAGGGATATATTGAGGGTAATAAGAAATACATTTTTGAATCCCCCCCATAGAATAAAAAAAAGTATAAAGACAAGGTAATTCTTTATTTAAAACTATAATTGTTTTTCTCTTTGCCTCATGGTAAAATGTGTAGTTTTACAGAATTTTAGCTTTTAAGTTGCATCAACAATAGCCCCATGTCAAAATGAGTAGAATTAGAGGACAATTGCTTAAAAACTAAACTTTAACTCCGTTTCCAAGAATTGATTCAAAATGTACATTCCCAGGTCCCAGTAGTTGGTTCGTTCAGTGGTATGCTGCCAAAGTAATAGCAAAGCTATGTGGTTTTTAACTAGAGTTGGGTTATGACTATCAGTCATTTGGGGAACCTGGTACCAACAGGTGTTTGAACCACTGTCATAGAAAACAGTTGCAGTGTGTGGGTTTGAATGTGGGTTTACCTTGTCGTTCCTTTCACACAGGAACTTGAGTCTCTGGGCTCTCTTGTGCATGAAGACCCCATCCAGGTGTCCAGTCTCCACAGACCTGATCTCTATGGCCTTCTCCCCCCAGCCCATTATCTGGCTGGAGTGAATATAGGCTGTGGGAGGGAGGGAGACGGGAAGAGAGAAGGGTAAAGAATCTCAGTAGGACAAAAGTGAATGGCGTTGCATAAAATGCCACCTAAAAGGACATAACACTCCACATCCTAAACAGGATCTAGTTTAAAAAACTCCAGTCAGTTATATAACCTATAAAAAGCATCTACAGACAGATTAAACTGCAGAAAAACCCCGTAAGCCAACTGTTCGCAAACCCAAACCGACCCCACAGAGCAACACAGACCCAACAAAATGATCACAAAAGAAAAACAGAACTAGTTTTAACAATGAAAAGAATCAAATAAGACTCTGAGCATGGCCTTGCTATTGAGAGAGACGACCACACACAGACCAGGGCTCTCCAGAGAAGACAGGCTATTTGCACACTGACAAAAAACGTCTTCCACAGATAATAAGTAACACAGTCAAATCTGCCAAAAGAAAACGGTTTTACTGCAGAGACTACTTCAACCTAGAGAACACACAGAGTTCAGCCTGGTTTCGTGTGTGTGTATGTGTGTGTGTGTGTTGTGTGTGTGTGTGTGCGCGTGTGTGTGTGTGTGTGTGTGTGTGTATGTTGAGAGTGTGTGTGTGTTGTGTGTGTGTGTGCGCGCATGAGTGTGTGTGTTGAGAGTGTGTGTGTGTTGAGAGTGTGTGTGTGTGTGTGTG
>JACXGI010014259.1:0-19386 GCA_016801175.1 Esox masquinongy | reverse complement strand
GCGAGAGAGAGAGAGACAGGGCCACAGAGCGCGAGAGAGAGAGTGACTGGGCCAGAGTGCGCGAGAGACGGGAAGAGTGAAAGATAGAGAGACGGGGCAGACAGTGAGAGACAGCACCAGCTGGCTGGTGGACAACAAGGCTTTTGAGTGATACTTCAGAATTGTTGATGTACTTCATTGCTTTAAAATGTTGTTGCTTTAAATACATTCACTGAAAATGTTTATTTATCTGGTAAAGTAAGGATAAAAAAATATTAACCTGTGAAGGATTCTTTATTTATTAATAACACATTCACTTTTAACAGTCCTTTTACATGGTCTGGAAGGACTTAAAATTGGTTTCTAGTATGACCTAATTATGCATATTAAGTGAGTAAGTATAGTGATTCTTTATTAAAGAGAGAGTTTGGCCCAGATTCATATTTGGGTAAAAGTCCACTTACCCTGAGTTGTTCCTGAAGGCACATAGTAATTTTTCTAAACAATCCATGATTCACCTCTGTCCCAGTCTATAATTAGCATTATTAGCATCGTCCATATTTGTGAATGGAAACAGTGCATCCCGCTTTACAAAAGCTGCATTGCAAGCGGAAAACTGCTCCAAAACACCTCAAACTACATTCTGTAATATGTCACGCTAGCATTGATTTAAAAAATAATAATAATTTAACTGTATACTGACGAAAGAGCCGGTGGAATTTGGTGTATTCTACTGTATTCTCTGATGACCAGATTATATTCCAGTGTTCTCTGCATACCAGATTATATTCTATAGTATTCTCTACATACCAGATTGTATTCTACTGTATAATCTGAAAACCAGATTATATTCCACCGTGTTCTCTGCATACCAGATTATATTCTACTGTATTCTCTTCTGACCAAATTATATTCTACTGTATTCACATACACACACAGGCACACATGCACACTCGCGTACACACACACTCACACGCGCACACACACACCCTGTCCTCTGTTGCGGCACAGTTCAGCAGATTTACAATCCAGACCGCTGGTGGTGGACAAATGAATTCTTTGGGAGTTTAGGCAACTTAGAATAGAGGCTTTCATCCACTAATGATCAATTCATTGTGGATAACTAGGTTTTTTTTCCCCATTTGATATGATTTATTTATGTAGACGTTGAGAGTGAATTGGTTTTGGTTAGTTTAGGGTCTTTGGCTATATTTAGGGTCTCTCAGCTGGCTCGCTGGGTCTTTCTGCCGGCTCGCTGGGTCTTTCAGCCGGTTCGAAGGGTCTTTCAGCCGGCTCATTGCTGTTCACTGGTAGTTTTAGCAACCTTTCTTTGATTTAGTCTAGACTTAGTCATTTTGACTAAAACATCTGAAAGTTGTTGGCAAATTTTTATTATTTAAATAATGATTTAATTTAGTTTTTGTCGAAATGACGAGAACAGTGAGCTGTTTTGGTAAACAAAATGCCCTTATGTTTTTGTCACATTTTGGTCACATCAATAGTATTACCTCATTAACCTATATTTAACATATCACTGAATTCCGTGTACACAAACATAGATGGTCTTGTTCTGCCAAAACATATTTCTGCACAAACGTTATTGAATGATTCTCTTCTCAAATTGGTGGAAGAACACTGTAATCTGCAGCAGTAAGGGGCAATAATTAATGCAAAAAAATTAATTGATATAAATTTATTTAAATTTATATTCACTTTAACTCTAAAACACTTGAAATAACTCATGCTATGTATTTGTCCAATGAAATCAGTAACGATAGCGCTGAATGGTAATCAGAAGGAAAACTAATCAAAGTTGTGTGAATATAAAAACATAATCCAGCTCACAATATAGTGTAGCTAGCTAGCAATACAGTATGGATACGCGTGAAATTTCCAAAATGTTATTAACAAGTAGGGAATGAGTGCTGTACGTGTGTTGTCGTTCGAGCAGTTTAATTGACAATTAAACTGCAATGAGGAGGTCAGGCGCCTGGTGGCATGGTGTGCTGACATGGTGTGCTGGCCCTAAATGCAAAGAAAACCAAGGAGCTCATTGTGGATTACAGGAAGTCTGAAGGCTGCAGTCACGCCCCAGTTCTCATCGATGGCACTGAGGTGGAGCGTATGTCCGGCGTCAAATTCCTGGGTGTCCACATCTCCGAAGACTTCCCCTGGACCCTCAACACCTCAACGCCTGTACTTTTTGAGGAGGTTGAAGAAGGCCATCGTAGATCTCCAGCACAAGTGATGTCTGCACAGGGCGCGCCATGTCATCAGGGACCGTTCACATCCGTGCCACAATATGTTTGCCCTCCTACCATCAGGCAGGCGGTACAGGTCTCTTCGTTCCCGCACCAGCAGGCTCAGGAACAGTTTCTTCCCTACTACTGTAACCTTGCTGAACTCTGTGACCCATCACTTACAATACCCACCCACCCACTGCTTAGTACTGCCTCTCAGGGACCTTGTTGCACTACTCCCTTTGTACTACTGGACTCTGACACTGCTTTACAAAGTCTGATAAGGACGTTTTCAGTTGTTACATGTACATGTCTACCTGGGGAATCTCATTGCTGCTATCCCTGAATTTCAGGTGCACGTGCCACCTTGCACCTTTAATTTGCCTTCACTCCACATTTAGAATTGCCATTTGTACAAGCATTTGCCTTTATTGCACCTTTATACATCCCACTTTTAACATACATTGTTCTTAATTGTTTTACTTGTACATTTTCTGCAATCTTCTATTTGCACTTCTGTTTAGATGCAAACTGCATTTTGTTGTACTTGTACTTCAATGACAATAAAGCTGAATCTAATCTAATCTAAGAAACGCTGATTATAGTACAGAAGTGTACAGAAGATTCAAATCGTTTACATAGTTTGACAAATTAGGAATTGGGCCTACCCGCTACTCCAGGCACCACACCACGGTCTTTACCTGTGTGTGTATATTGGAATGATGCACTTTCCAATGTCTTTTGGTGTTCGTCATATTTTTCTGCCTGTTATTTGTACTGGGAGAGTAGCCATGGTGAACCCAGTCAATCCTTCGCTGCCAGATTAGAGAACAGTGAGAGAGGTGTCTTTGGAATGGTCTGGCTGTGACGTTTCTTTTCCCTCAATAATAGCATTGCAACATTGGGATGAGAAAGCATTTTAAAAAATGCTTTTGATTGTGCAAGAAAAACACGGAGAAGCTCTCTTTCCAAAGTCCTCCAATCCAATTGCGGCAGATTTACAAAACTTTTGTCACAAAGATAATTTTGTCGTCAATTTTTTGCCAACCAAAATGAAAAATAGTTTTTGTTTAGTTATTGTCTTTTCCGGATCTGTGTAGTCAGTTATCGTCTCGTCAACTGCCACTAAAAATAGGTATTTAATGAATTTTTTTGTTGCTATTTTTCTCGACGAAATTTACGCTGTAGCTTTTCTAGGGAATTTGTGCGGTCCCTTTTCAGTTCATGTAGACATCACAACATTAATATATTATTGATTGGCTGTTGGGTGTAAAAGTCCTAGATAGAGCATCTGATAAATATATTTTTTAATAAAAACTAAGAATTCATACAGGTTCATAACATAATTTATTAATAAGATGTTCTCTGATATACCGCTGTGTTCTTGAATATTCAGTAAATAAGATTCAGCCAATAAATATTTATTGGAATGAATGGGGTTTGGATAAATTAACATGAATGTTAATTCAATGAACATGAATGTATTTGACTTGAGCGGGCTTTGGCTTTCACCTGGCGTGTGTTTAGGCCGTGTTTTAGATGAGCGGGAGCGAGTAGCGTTCCATTAAAACAAAGATAACTGAGTCTACAGCAGGGCTCAGGCTGGGGTGAGAAGGGCAGTGAATTACCACCGATGCCTTTCAGACAGATATTCTTGTCTTACATGGCGGTGCCCTCTTCACAGGCTGGAATCTCTTCTAATTCACACTTGGCTTACTGAGGCTTCTTTAAGTCCAAGGTGCACTCGATACACACTCACTTGGAGTTCTACTTCCACCTGAGGCAAAGTCAGGATAAAATGTGTATGGGAGCAGAGAGATGTCAATAGTTCCTAGACTCTGAGCCACACCAAGCCGATGTATAGAATGACGGGGCGGGGGGGGGGTTATTTATATGTCTGTCTGTATGTCTCTCTAACCCCTCTGTCATCTGTCTCCAGAGTCGTGGGCCAGAGAAAACCCTGGAGGAGAGACGCTCTAGTCTGGATGCTGAAATTGACTCTCTGACCTCCATCCTGGCTGACCTGGAGAGTAGCTCACCTTATAAACCCCGCAATGCTCAGGTACTGTACCCAAATATCACAACCTTGATACTAACTTTGACCTGGGAAGGAGCTGACCTTGTAAACCCTCCAGTGTTCTGGTTCTGTACCCTAATGTCACAACCCTGTCCTTACTTTGACCTGGAGAGTAGCTCTCCTTTTAAACCCCACAATGCTCTGGTGCTGCACCCAAATATCACAACCCTGGCCCTAAATGAGACCTGGGAAGGAGCTGACCTTATAAACCCTGCAATGCTCTGGTACTGTACCCTAATATCACAACCTTAACCTTGACCTGGGGCATAGCTGACCTAATAAATCCCACAATGCTCTGGTACTGACAAAGCTACCACAAACTGAACTGGCAGCTACTGCTATCAAAAGCTCCACAATACATTGGTCCACTAAGAAAGAAGACAACACGGCCAGCACACGGCCATATTCCCCTAAGGCCATTCTCTCTAACATATGTCCAGACTAGCTAGATTACAACCTGATCAGTGCTTGGGTCTTCTATTTGCATTGATCTGAATCCTGAATATGGAATGGAATCCTGAATAAGGGTTACTGGTGTATAATAATAAAATTATTCTTGGCCTATATCCTAAATAGATATCAGCTGAATTTAAGAACAAGTAAAAGCCTTGGGCAGAAAGTGAAATTGTTTGACACATAATAAATGTAGGACAGTACAGAGTAATGTTTCAAACGAACCAGAGGTGTTTGGGAATGAAAAGGAATGGCTTCAGGGGCAAGCTGCTTAACATTAATTTGATGAGAAGGATTTAGTGTCTGTGCCCAGTAACATAGTAACCCAGGACTGTAACTGACAACTTCCCAGAGTAACCCAACACTATGTCTGACAACTTCCTGGAGTAACCCAACACTGTAACTGTCAACTTCCTGGAGTAACCCAACACTGTAGCTGACAACTTCCTGGAGTAACCCAACACTATAACTGACAACTTCCTGGAGTAACCCAACACTATAACTGACAACTTCCTGGAGTAACCCAACACTATAACTGACAACGTCCTGGAGTAACCCAACACTATAACTGACAACTTCATGGAGTAACCCAACTCTATAACTGATAACTTCCAGGAGTTCTTTTCCACTTTTGAGTTCAGTCTGCATTTCTGGAAGGCTGTGTCTAGCGAGCCAGCCCAGGCTATTAACTGTGGGTGGATGGCTGGTTGTTTATGTTTGGAAGACCGGTTTCCAGGCTGGCAAGTTCACGTAGTATAGTGTGTTGATTCGAGGAGAGGCAAAACAGGAAATTGTAGGCATTGTCCAATGAGACAGCGCCCTGAAAACTTCTGTTTGTTTCTGATAAACCTGATATAGCAAACAGCAACACTCTGACGTGTGCATGTGTGTAGGTGAGCGCACACACATACACAAACTGGAGGTGAACAGTGTTTCTCACACACACACACACACACACACACACAAACGCACACATGCACACAGGTAAACAGGTTTTTAGGTGGTACATCCCATATACACCATCCTAATATAGTGCAAGATAGGTTTTTCCTAAATAAAACATGAAATAAGTGCAAATCTTTGTAAAAAAAAAAGAAATAAATAAAAAGAAAATTGAATGTGATCGGTAACAAGTCAGAGAAGGAGTCTGAAAGCTTTTGTCAGTATAATTTTAAATATTTACATGCACCTGTATATGCGGCTCTGAAAGCCAGGAAAACTTGCCTGGACTGACTGGCTGAATGGCAAAAGACCTGTACATATCAAATCACACCCTGTCGTTCACACTGAAGTGCACTTCTTCATAGTGCAGGCTCTGATCAACAGTAGTGCACTATATATAATAGAGTTTAGGGTGTAATTTGGCATGCAGGCTAGGACTTTGCAGTGTGATGTGTGCGAGTGTGTGCGTGCGCGTGTGTGCGCGTGTGTGTTTGCGTGCGTGCGCGTGTGTGCGCGTGTGTGTTTATCACCCTTGTTCGACTTACAGGTTGAACCCTAACCATGTGACACACGCACACACGTTTGTCTTTCTATCCTTGTGGGACCTTTGACCTAACCCTGACCCAGAAATCCATGTTCTCTGTTCCCAAACCTAACCCTAACTGCAATAACATAACTTTTATTCCTAACCCAGCGCTAACGCCTAACCCTAAACCTAACCTGTAATCCCTGAACCTTAAACTAAACCCAATTCTAACACCTGCCCTAATTTTATGCTTTCCCCTAAACTTAAGCACTGAGCTGGAAATGACATTTCCAGTGGTGTGGGGACCTGAATTCAGCTGGCCACTCTGCCCTCTCCAGAGTGTCTGGGATGGAGAATTGGGACGGTTTTCCCTGTAGACGCCCAGCTGACAGGTGGCCCAGGCTGCTGTACTTTAGACTCCTAAATGAAATGGAACCAGAGTTTATCATGAACGTTAGAGAGGAGAGAACCCTTTAGCAAAGAGTACTGTTGGCGTTGGTTAACCTGATGGTTCCCTCAAAACAATTTGATTCTTTAGTTGGTCGTTTTCATGGTATGACTTGGGGAAGTGAGATGATTCCATTCTCCTGTCTGTTTTGACACAGATTTATAATCCTGGATGTTCTGACATGGTTCTGTTCTCCCATAGATAGTGGCTTATTTACCCAAGATTAACCAGTAGATAGTGGCTCATTAACCCTAGATTAACCTGTAGATGGACTGTCTCATTAACCTTAGATTAAGCAGTAGATGGACTGGCTCATTTACCCTAGATTAACCAGTAGATGGACTGGCTCATTAACCCTAGATTAACCAGTAGATGGACTGGCTCATTAACCCTAGATTAACCAGTAGATAGACTGGCTCATTAACCATGCCAATAGTCACTTTGAAGACTGTCTGCATGGAGAGGAATCGCTGTTTCCATATGGCCTGAAGTGATACAGTAATACAGAGAGATAGAGACACGGGCTCTGCCGACTCTGGTTAAGCGGTCCACTTTATGCTAAGCCACCCTAAGTGAGTGGGTGCTCGGCACAGTCGTCCCCAGCGACAGGCCGCTGTACGTGGCTTCGCTAATGTGCCTCTCCGGCCTGTCCAACCGCATCACATCGGTTTGGGGCCCAGCTATCACTGAGGCCTGGATGACTGTCAAAACATAGCACTCATCAAGCCGGTGGAGTAGCTACAATGGGTCAGTGGAGAGGTCGGGGTGGGGGGGGGGCACCAGATGAGACCTCTCATTACCAAGTCGACCGACCCCCTTACCTTATGCATTGCGTTTTTGGTCTTATTGAGCACGACGCTACGGAGTTGCTACACTGGGACATTAGAGCACATTGCCCTTCCGAAATTTTGCATGGAGAAGAGCAATGAATGCGGTGATGGCTTCGGTGGAAGGCGACCGCGGTGTTAGCATAGAAAGACGCCTGCCGCTTGGGATAGATCCTGAACCCCCTACTTGGGATTCATCTTACCTCGGCTCGCCTAACAGCAAAGTTAGCATTACCCGGCCCGGTGGAGTCAGCTAACTTATCATTCAGTTACCCTGTTTTATCAGCCCTGTCAGATAACTTGTTAGGCTGGGGCTCAATTAAAGGGCTACAGTATGTCAGCATGGTAATGTGTAGAGTCAGCTTTGACTTCGCCAGATGTCAGTTAACAGTGACATCGTCAAACGTATCCTCCATGGACAGCCTCTCGGGAAGGGTTCCGTTTCCTGTCGTAAACGAGCAGTAGTGTCGTCAACGCTAAATTGTGGTTGATGTGTGTCCTGCATGGAATTGGGCTGGAACAGACATGTCTTTGGAAAGGCCTTTGATCATAACCAGTGTTAACGCTGCCTCTGTTAACAGCCATTCTCCTTCTCATGCTTCCTGTGGTTCATCTTCTTCGAAACAGCAGCTTGTCATGACATACTTTCAATGCGTCTATAACCTACATCTGAATGCCTAGAAGTCATTGTTCTGTCTGCCAATCATGAGCATGAATGGGTCGTTGGATTCATTTCAGAAAAGACAGACTTACAGTCACAGGGAACCACATTCTGTCACTACTTTCAGAGAAGCCAGACATTTGAGATGTGTGTGCGCGTGTGTGTGTGTGTGTGTGTTTGTATATGTGTGTGTGTGCGCGCGTGCTTCACTTGTGTGGTGTTAGACAGTGTGGTGTCTCTCTGTGTGTCAAAGACTCCTCATTGAGCCAGACGTGCCTTATTGAAGTGTTCAAACGCAGTTTAGCTGAACACTGGATAGTTCTGGAGATACCACGGGCCTATTCACAACTGGGTAACACTGCCTTTGAATATTTTGCCCCAGAATCATGAAATGCCCGTCAGAGTGGTCTTAAGTTGAATGTTTTAGTGCCCATAAGACATGTTTTAAGTTTCTTTTAAATTATCTTTTTATTGTCAATTGTGATTGTTCTCCTAATGTGTGTTTTATTCCATTTTCTGTGTGTTTTGATTATTGTAATACAGGGCTCAGCTGTGAACGAGAGCTTGATCTCAGTTCATTTCTCTGTCTGAATAAAGATATCTATATACATTAAAATAAATAAGAGGAGCGCTGAACTATGCTGGTACCCATCCCTTCTTCAGCAAGGCTCTTTTCCCTCTCTGTTCCTCCATCTGTCCCTTAACCTTTCTCTCTCTGCCTCTCTCCATCACCCTCTCTGTCTCTCCCTGTCTCTCTTCCCTCTCGTCTGTCACTGGATGGATGATTGAAGATCACAACTGTCAAAACACGGCAGCGTGATGGCTGTCCCTGACCTTTGACCCTGCTCAACACAGTTACCAGGGCCTCCGCAGACCACACTGTGTGGTAAAAGATTTCTGGGGAAGCTGTGGCTCTGTAGCATCCAATTGCTTGGCTCCCTGGGTACAGCATGGAGACGGGTTCCATTGTGGCTCCACGTCTCTGTTCCCCATGGCTCTCAGCAGGGAGGGTGTGTATGCTAAAAGGACTGTGACCTTTCCACTGCCCCATTCATGAGACTCATGCTGGCTGCCTCCACAGACACCTCTCCTTCCCTCTCTTTCTCTTGTATCCTCCGTCCCTCTCTCTTTTCTTCTTTTTTCTTCTCTTCTCTCCATCTCTGCCTGGTGAAACCCTGACATAATACTGGTGTCATGTCGAAGTATCTGTATGGCAACACAACAGGGATTCAACTATTGATGATTCAGCTCAGTAAAACGAAACCTTCACAGAAAACCACGCAAGTCTCTGTTTTCTAGATCAATGTTAGTGTCTGTGATAACAATTCCCATGTTCCTAATTTGTGTTTGGTTTCTGGCTTGTAATTACTGAAGACACCCGTGCTCTGGCCTGGACCGAGGGGAAATGTTTGAATTTAATTTGCTTTCAGATTTACTGTTGCTGTGAGAAGCTCCTTTAGTTAGAATAGTCATTCCACAAATCACAGCGTGCTTCATTTACTGTGTTTACTCATATCCTTATCACATTTTAACTTACTGTTGCATTTATATAACAACGCTCACTCGAGAAGAAAGAAAAACGTCTGAAATCACATCAAGTTTTTTTGTCCCGTTTCTTCAAACAGTCATCAAATGATCCCTGTTCATTGCCATCCTTCCTATTGGCAGCTTCTAGTGTGGAACTGTGAAGTATTAAACTCTAAATTGAGTTAACTCAATAATTGTGAGTTATTGAAAGTCTTTCTGAGCAGAGGCTCTCTATTAAATTAATGTCCCCCCCACCCACCCGTGCTTCATAAACCCAGCCCTCCTCATTTAGCCTTGACATTTGTGCTGACTCTTCTTTTTGTAGTCAACTGCTTCCGTAAACACTGCTTTCTAGCAGCATGACAGGGAACATCCAGGGACATAGCCGTACAGTATTTTCACCGTACTTTGGTGCCGTTACCAATACCATTCATTACCATGGTTTCGTTGCCACTTGACGTTTCAAACCTGTCCCTCAGTGTGTCTGTCCCAGAAGGACGCCTGGGCCACGGGAGCCCTTTTTAAGTGGTCATGAATGTAATGTGCTTGTTCATTGTAGCTCTGCTGTGTTGTTCTGTCGTTGTCCTTGCCTACATGTTGAAAACATGCCTGTGTCCTGCTGTGTTGTTTTTCTATTGTCTGCTTCCTGGTCTGTGTGTTTCATCATGTATGTTGTTGTCTATGCTTTCCTTTTATAGTTTAGCGGTGTCCATGTCTATATGATTGATTTTAATGACTCTTTGTTAGTTCTGTGCTGTTATCATGTGTCTGTCTACCCATTCCCTATAGGAGGACTTTTTTAATCCCACTACCCATTCCCTATAGGAGGACTTTTTTAATCCCACTACCCATTCCCTATAGGAGGACTTTTTTAATCCCACTACCCATTCCCTATAGGAGGACTTTTTTAATCCCACTACCCATTTCCTATAGGAGGATTTTTTTAATCCCACTACCCATTCCCTATAGGAGGACTTCTTTAATCCCACTACCCATTCCCTATAGGAGGACTTCTTTAATCCCACTACCCATTCCCTATAGGAGGACATTTTTGCCTCCTGCCAGGCCGTTATTTTAAATATAGAAATAAAAAATAGGAATTGACTTGCCTGGTTAAAAAATTAATATAAAAAATGTCTAAAGCAAATTGTCCCATTACTGAAGCGTACTAGAAGTTATAAATTATTTTTTTCCAGAAAATAATATTGGGATAGTCGAAATGGTACGTACACTATATTATCATGGTAGTATTCCTTTTATCCCACTTCACTAGCAGGGGAACTGTACGCTGTGTTAGTGCGGCCCAAATCACACTGAATTGGGTCAAGGGAGCCAGTGTGCTTCCCTCCTAAACGGCCGCGTTGTCCCTGTCGAAGGCCTGTGACCCAGAGCAGAACTAATCCTGTCGCCTGACACTGAATCAAAGATACCTCTTAACTCTTGCCCTAATCCCTATTTGATGGGCCCACTACGCTGACAGCTAGTCTTCCATTTGGGACTCCCTCCACCTGTCAGCCACTCGGCTGCTGCAGACAGGAAGTGACGGTATTTATCCGTCCTCGACGTCGACGGTGGCGATGGAGCGGGATTTAATGAACACTTCTGTTGATCATCCCCTTCCCTCCCACCCATCCCCATACCCTATTCCTCATCCCTCTGTTCCTTCCCTCTTCCTCATCCCTCCATTCCTTCCCTCCTCCTCATCCCTCCGTTCCGTCCAGACTGAGAGCTAAATGAGGTGTGGGATGGATAAACTCGGCTCTTTCTTCTGGATGAGAGGAGGGCCAGAGGACTATTTTTCCACTGGACTGCCAACTTCCTCGACTGCTTTGGACTGGCTTTAATGCCAGATTTCATTTCCACTGATAATTTACTGACGGCATGTTGTAACAGCCTGGGGCTAAGCCGCGTATCAATGCTGGCCCTAGTCGGCCAAGACCGAGCTGTGTTTTCACCATGAGTGGCTGTCATCGAACGTTATGATTCTGTGTTCGAAGCCCATATTAAACCATAAACCCGGGTTTTTGTTCTCAAATGCACTCTAACTTACAACCACATATGTTCTGGTCAAAAGGAGTGCACTACACTTGGAGCGAGGCGGCATTTAGGACACGGGCCTGTATCTAGTTGGGAACCAAGCATTGATTAAGGACTCTGAGTAGAGGATGAGGACGAGATCGGGAGCCGAGTCCGGATGCCTCCTAGCTGATGATGATTGACCACTTCGAAGCCCTGGAAACGAACACCAAAGTATTTCCCTCTAAGCTGGCCTGAGGGATCGATATTAATCAAAATGTTATGGGTGATCAGGGGCAACAGATCTCAACAATACCAAATCCATTAATCAGTGTGTGCGTGTGCGCGTGCGCGTTGCTGGCACTAGGAAATGGCATAGGGTTGTCACAGACAATGGCGGTTTTAGGTGTGCTAAAAAAACAGCCGGTCTGAAAAAGGTTCCAGGAGATGGGGGGGGGGGGTTGGGGGTCAAAGGTCCTTGTTTGTTGTCTCTCTGCCAGTCTCAGCTGACAGGAGTCACGCCCCGGCAGCCCTGTGAGGATGAGGCCGAGCTGGTGTCATAAATGGCGCCCTGATCCCTGTGAAGTGCACTTCTGCTGACGCTATGAGCCTTTCATTTGGGAAATGGACAGTGGCTTTGCAACCTGGTCTTGTTCAGTCCTTTTTATTAAAAAAAAGTATATTATAGAATGTGGTGTGTGTCTGCCCTAGCCAATCTTTACAAGCAACAGATGACACTCCTGTTTAACTTAACAAAACTGTTGCATTTTACTCTGTTTTTACGTCTCTGTGCTTTCACTGTTTTCCCTGTTCTAAGGGCAGCCATGGAAATGTTAGCGGTTAGCATAGAGTTAACTGTGTGAAGCACAAGGGAAGCTAGTGGTTAACATGGTGTTAACAGTGTAGGGCAACGGAGAGGTTAGCAGTGAGTGGTAACGGTTAGCACTGCCTTAGTTAGCTGTTGCCCCCTGACCTTGTGGCCATTCAGGCAGTAGGTTGAGAGTTTCGAAATGGGCGGCCCACAGTAGACAGAGGAGAGTGGCCCGGGGCCCTCTGTGTGCCGTCAGTGTCGGTTTGTCATGGTCTGGGAGGTATCGGTTCCTGTGTGTCTTATTGTTAACGGCAGCCTGTGACACGTGTTTGAACTGGGAAGCTGTGACTGCCATCAGAACCTGCCTCTTTACATTCCAACAGCGGCCCTCACAGCTATAGTGCTAAAAAGCTTAACGTCAAGCACTGCCGTTGCACATTACACCCCCCGCATTGCATCTAGCGCACGCACACAGGCTCCTGCTCACAGTTTAAAATGTCTCTCTTGCTAATATCAATGTCATCAGATCCAAAGATGCCCAATGGCTTCTCATCTTGTCTCAGGGGGGTGTGGGTGTGTGTGGGTGTGCAGAACTGGAGTTGGGGGTCAGTATGTGGGGGAGGGAGAAGGAAATATGTTTATGGCACATACTGTATATTTATCTTTCTCTTTATCTCCCACTTTCTCCCTCTTTGTCTCCTTTCTTTTTTCCTTCTTTCTTTCTCTCTTCCTTGCTCTCCTGTCTTTCCGTCATTCCATGTCAACACTTTCTCTTCATCTCTCTTTCTCTCTCATTAGACATAAGAAATACATAGGTGCAGAGGTATAATAAGCGTAGATTATTTTTATTCAAAAGCAGACTTGAAACAATGCTTTGATATAACTAAAAAGAACGTAACATAGGACGCCAACCTCAAACAATGACTGACACCAAACACTAGGACAGGAGGAATCTGGAAGGTAAAACAGAACGCGGGGCAAATGAGACAAAAGTGATACTACTTAAACATAGAAACAGACTCAACAGAACCAAAAGACACTGAACATAGAAATGCAACGGCAGTCACAAGAGCTGTATTTTGTAACAGGATATTTAACTCTATCCTTCAACCTCATCGTATCCCTAACACTAACAGCATCTGCAGATGGCTATCTTGATTATCCAAAAAACATTTCCCAGGAACGTATAAAGTGCTGTATTTTGGAACAAGATAGGTTACAGATCTATATTTTGGAACAGGGTATGTTACAAATCTGTGTTTTGGAACAGGATATGTTACAGATCTGTATTTTGGAACAGGATATGTTACAGATCTGTATTTTGGAACAGGATATGTTACAGATCTGTATTTTGGAACAGGGTATGTTACAGGTCTATATTTTGGAACAGGGTACGTTACAGATCTGTTTTTTTTACAGCTACAACAGGATATGTTATGTAGCTGTATTTTTTTATTTGCTAGAATTCTTTTCAACATTCATGACAGTAAGTCCTGACTAGTGGTTGCTAGTTTCCCAACAACATGCCCACTTGACCCCATTCCTTCTTCCTTTCTTCAGATGATCTCTGGAGATCACCCACTCTTTACCTTCTTCATCAACTCGTCCCTGACCCCTGACTGTCCCCCCTGACTTCCCGATGGCCAGAGTATCTCCCCTCCGAAAGAAACCAACAATTGACCTTTCTTACTTCAAAAACAACAGACTGTTATCCCTCCTGCCCATAATTTCCGACAAACATGCGTGCGGTCTCCCACCAACTCTGCTGTTGTCTCTCTCAAAAAGATCTCATCGAGCCTTATCGGTCAGGCTTCAAGACCAGCCACTCAGCCGAGGCGTCTCTCCTCTGTGTAACAGCAGCTCTTTTCAATAGCCACTGTTCTCATCTGCCTTGCTCTGTGTGCTGCCTCCGACACGGTTAACCATCAGATCCTCCTGTCCACCCACTCCAGTCTAGATGGAAAGGATCTGTGTTTGCCTCCCAGCCGCACACTGCTGGTGTCCCCCAGGGCTCGGTTCTTGGCCCCCTTCTCTTCTCTATACACCAAGTCATACTGGCTCTGCCATATCCTCACATGGTCTCTTATGTCATTTCCGTTTGGATGACGCTCAACTGTTTTACTCCTCTACCTTGCTGACCCTCAGGAGGTGACCCGCCTCTCCGCTCGAATGTCGGCCCACCACCTCAAGCTCAACCTCGACAAGACTGTGCTGCTCCCCTTTCCTAAACGACACGTCGTTCTCCGCTAATGTCAAGATGGTGACTCGCTCCAGCAGGTTCAGGCTCTACAACATTCGTAGAGTGCGACCGTACCTCACACAGACCGCGGTCATCTCCGGAATACCGTTGGTATGGCTCCCGTCATGGTCGTCTCACGTCTGGTTTACTGCCCCCCGTCATGTGCCACGAAGGCATGCAACTAATTCAGAATACTTCAACCTTCCTGTGTCTCTGGTTGTCAGAAAGTATATGGCTTGTATGTTTATGTCAAATCACATTTCTGTTTTAGTCATTTCCCAGCTCCTCTTATCCAGACCAACTTACAGTAAGTTGGTTCAACCAGCGTAGGGACGACGACCACGTATCCCAGTCGTTGCAAACATAACCTTCGGCATACTGCATTTATCATAAATAATAGGCAGCCGTTATGAATTCAGACGCTGGATGAAACTTTTAATTGGTTGCATTCCAGAATTTCCGAGAGCATGATGTTTAGTGTTCTGTAGCACTGAGTTACATCAGACAGTAACCACACACACACACACACACACACACACACACACACACACTCAGAGTACATCTTATGATGACATTGCATCACGCTTGTAATATTACATATTTGAGTTGTGAAGACTAATTTTTTCTAGGCTTACGTAAGCACAGAGGAAAAAGGGGTGCGGATATTAAACTGGGATATCCAATCGTTATGCTGCTCTGTGGAGACTTTGGAGAAAAACCCAACTATTCTGTGAATATTTTACCATTCAGAGATTCCATGACAGCTCTGGTTAAAGTCATCTGTGCAATAAATGCTAATGTGGAACTGGAATGACTTTTGACCTTCTAACACTGACTTACATTCACACCAGCAGTATATTGAATCTGGATAGTTGCCAGTCAAGTGGAAAGGTAGATCAGATGTTCAGACACTGTTACAGATTCCACTAATGAACTCTAACGTACAAAACACTGTGTTGTCATGACCTTATAGAACCCCAAAACACTGTTGTCATAACCTTATAGAACCTTAAAACACTGTGTTGTCATAACCTTATAGAACCCCAAAACACTGTGTTGTCATAACCATATAGAACCCCAAAACACTGTTGTCATAACCTTATAGAACCTTAAAACACTGTGTTGTCATAACCTTATAGAACCCCAAAACACTGTGTTGTCATAACCTTATAGAACCCCAAAACACTGTGTTGACATAACCTTATAGAACCCCAAAACACTGTGTTGTCATAACCTTATAGAACCCCAAAACACTGTGTTGTCATAACCTTATAGAACCCCAAAACACTGTTGTCATAACCTTATAGAACCTTAAAACACTGTGTTGTCATAACCTTATAGAACCCCGAAACACTGTGTTGTCATAACCATATCGAACCCCAAAACACTGTGCTGTCATGACCTTATAGAACCCCAGCGTTACGGGAAGTTTAGGCACTGACTCTGAAGACTGAACTGAACTCGTGGATACAAGTTCTATGTTTGCGACCAGTTTTTTCATTTATTTATTCAACCTTAGATGTTTATGACTGTGTGCACTTTCTCATTTTGAGCCACAGTCTGCTAGCTCGGTGACAGAAAGAAATATGTTTCACCGTCCCGATTCTATCCAGCAACCTTTCGGTTAGTGGTCTGATGCTCTGACTGCTCGACCATCCGCAGCCTATGTGAACAAAGTAGATTTTATTTGTGAGGCAGTGCTAACTAGCGGTAGCACAATGACTACTCGTCTACACGAACGGCTACATTCTCTTTCTGTCCCTCTTGCTCTACCTCACTCCCTCGCTCTCTCTCTACCTCTCTCGGTCTGTATACCCATTTAATGCACTTTATCTGAAAATGTGAGATAGTTCAAAACAGCTTGAGGTCTCGCCACATTCTGGCGAGGAGACATCTTTAATCATATTTAATGTGCCTTATCTGGAACTATTTTTAAGTGTGAGAGTGCTGCTACCCTGTTCCGTGTGACTGGTTGGAGGAGAGAATTGTTCTACTGTGAAGGATGGAGGGGGATCATCACATTAGTTTGGTGTCTGATGGTCCATAGGACTGATTGTGTTGTATTGTGTGCGTGCTTGCGAGAGTGCGAGAGTGCGAGAGAGAGAGAGAGAGGGAGGATATTACGGTATTACTGTATTTCTAGTTTCAGTTTGGTTTCACTGGCTGGTGTTTATTTAAATCGTGAAATGTGGAAACTGAAAACACTAGAACTTTTTCCACCTTGTGTATTGTCACAGCCTTGAGTTTCAAATTATACTGTTTCGATTGTATGTTTTCAATATATCGTTTTATTTCACACAAAAAAATTGTGTGTTGAGTATGGTGTGTACATGAGTAAGAGTATCATTTAAATGAAACACTGAGGCACTGACTAACAAAATGTGAATAATTCCCCCGGGGGGTGGGGGGGGGGGGGTGTTGACTTTCTACAGGTACAGCATTACCATTGACTAGAGAAGGAGGAGGAGGCCCCACAATGGCAAAGGGGAAAGCTAAGGTCATAAAGTAGGGCGGACACATTCACGTGCAAACACACACACACACACACACACACGCAATTAAGCTCTCAAAAATAAGAAACAGAAGTGTTGAGGTTCTTCCTGGCGAAGCAGGGTTTTTCCCTGAGCAGTCTGTACAACCCAACCCAGCTTTCACCCCCCCCCCTTGCCCCCCCACCCTGCTCTTGACTCTCCTTCATTCGTGGTTTGAAATGCAAAGTTAACAGATTTACCCAGAAGCCCCCGGAGCTCTGCATAGTCTCTCCTAATCTATTTTAATGTGTCAAAAAGCCTTTCTTGGGAATCTCTGAGAAATTTCACACTTAAGTTGTTTGCAAAGTCGGTCTCTATTAGAGTGAAGTGGATAGGAAACTTTTTGAGAGCTCAATTGTGTGTGTGTGTGTGTGTGTGTGTGTGTGTGTGTGTGTGTGTGTGTGGGACTGAGAATTCAGTGCAGTGTGTGTGTGTGGGACTGAGAATTCAGTGCAGTGTGTGTGTGTGGGACTGAGAATTCAGTGCAGTGTGTGGAACTGTGGTCGTGTCTTTGTGTATGTTGCGTGTGAGTGCTTTCGCAGAGGCTATATTTTCCCATAGGCAGACATCAAGCCCCCACCCCCCCAGCCTTCACCTCCACAAACACAGCGGAGTGAGAACGAAGTGCCACCTATCTCCTCACTGTGGACTGACCAACTACCAAGATCACTAGCATTCGCTAACCTACAGACTGAATTTTTTTTTTTTTTTGTACACAAAAGAAAACTTTGGACCACTTCAGTATATTATAAACAATGTGAATTGACAAAATGTATGTAAAAGTTTACTTTTTTTCTGACCTGAATCACACAACGTCACAGCCACCTTCAGAGACCCAAATTTCACCCATGTTCCTATATAGTGGATTTGACCAGGGCCCTTAAGGACACATTCCAATGATCTTCAACTGACGAGAAACGAATTAGAATCAACTGTCAGTTTTTCATCAAAAGGGACTATGTGAGGAATAATATTTGCATTATCTTTTGATACTAATGGATCCCTTTTTTATCTCCCTCACTCCTTCTTTCTCTCACTACCTTTCTCTCAATCCCTCTTTCTCTCTGTAAACTAGTAGTTTATTTGGGAGCCACACATGCACAGAACCACTTACACACAGCCTCGTGTCTGAATGCCCCTTAGGGCCCAAAGGTTCAGAGAGACATGAAGATGATGAGATAGAAAGTAGCATGTTGGAGAGGATTATCTGTAGGGCTGAAGACCCTGCTGAAACATACATGTTGGAGAGGACATATGTAGGGCTGAAGACCCTGCTGAAATATACGTGTTGGAGAGGATATCTGTAGGGCTGAAGACCCTGCTGAAACATACATGTTGGAGAGGACATATGTAGGGCTGAAGACCCTGCTGAAATATACGTGTTGGAGAGGATATCTGTAGGGCTGAAGACCCTGCTGAAACATACGTTGTCTTAGACTCTGTTTCTACTGAGTGGCATGTCTTAATGAAATGCACTGCATAGGGAATGGGGTAAAAGTAGTGCAATGCAAAAGGGAATAGTGCCATTTGGTGGGACCCCCCCCCCCCCCCCTTTTCAAGTTGGAGCCTTCAGACCCTCAGACACAAGTTAAAATCTAAAGACTTGGAAGTACATACTTGGTCCTTGGTTTAATTGCCAAAAGGCCTTGTATTCCCCTGTCCTGTCCCATCATGTCTGAGTGGATTAGTCATTTCTTCAGGGAATAGAGGGAAGAAGGATAAAACTTTAAAGTCAGTCAGGCAGGGCCCATTTTTCTAGGACTTAGGACCCCAAAACCTGCTTGTCTGTCCTGTCCTCGTTCTGGTATGTCAGCATGCCTCCTCACAAGTCTCTGGCTTACTGGAAAGACATTGTCCAACCTGCGTTCCCGACCACCGAGCGCAAAGTTAGAGCAGAGCAGCTCCTAACAGATCATTTCCGCACAGAACAGGTCAGAGCAGTGTGTATCTCTGCATATCAGAACACAGTAGATCAGAACAGAACTGAGCAGAAAATATGGTTAGTGAGTGTGTTTAACATCAGGATCTTGAGGCCTCATGGTTAGTGAGTGTGTTTAACATCAGGATCTAGAGGCCTCATGGTTAGTGAGTGTGTTTACCATCAGGATC
>JACXGI010014258.1:0-19372 GCA_016801175.1 Esox masquinongy | reverse complement strand
ATGTTCTAGAAAGTTGAAATTGGTAACTGGAAGTGTTGAATTTTCTATAGCCTGTTGCAGAAAGGTGGCAAGTTTCAATTTGCATCATGTAGAGGTCAGGTCAACATCTGTTTACAGAAATATTCATTTTTCCGGGGGTGCCTGGAACAAGCACATTTTTAATTCTAGAGTAATGACGTGGTTATGGACTTAAAACATTTTTGGGAGGAATATAAGTGTTACATGTCTTGGAATTGATTATCTGAGGTCTAATTTAACCCTTATCTTAAAAGTTGATTCAATAACATTACAACATTACAAATTACAAGTAGAACAGGTCCAAAAGAGCACAACAGACATTACTGAAAGTCAATTAATGTAGTCCAAAAGCATGAAGTTAATGGCATAACCTAAAAATACAAAATTAAACGATATGCCAGTTAGATAAACATTTAATCACCTGATCAAATATTCAAAACATTACATTCCAACACTGACAAAACTAAACTGTTTCTTTATGTACTGTGTATTCAGCTTTGCCCAGATTCTGTAGGCATTGGTTTCATCTTATCATGTTGTATTGCCAGGTGAACACTTCCAAAACACTGTCCAGTTTACTCTTGCTAAACAACTGATGTTTCTTGTCTCGTCAAACTATATTCTGTTTTCTGGATCTTGTAATTTTTGTTGGGTGGAAACCTGCATTAGCTGATGGTTTAAAGACAGCTAATAGGTATCCTCATCAACAAAAATAATTAACAGAGAAGCTCAAAATTATAACTAAGTCCTCTTTTGTCTATTTCATCCATGAATGTTTCAGTGTCTTCAAAATTATTAAACAAAAACATGAATGGGGAGAGAGCTTCTTGTTCTTCCTCTAGAGTTGAGGCCTCTCTGAGCATCTGCACTGCACCCTGTATTTCCTCATCATTCAGGGGTGAGGACTTGTACCCGGTCTCAGAAGAGGACCGTGTTGGCATTTACCCAGGCAACAGCATCACCCAGGTCAACAACGCATCTTGGCAACTGAAATGAAAGATCACAACAATCACATAGAAGTAGAGGTGTACAAAGTAAAAATACTCAACTGGGTTCGGCTGAGTTCACTACTTTAGGGAAGTATCTAATTAAGATCTAAGTAACCAGGTAAAGGGAGTTCAAAACTAACCAGTGATCAATAAAGTAAAAAGGAAGAGTGTAAATGATCAATTAAGGTCATTGGTTAGTTATGAACTCTGTTTAGGTAATTTAGCTCATCCTTGGCAACTTCCCAAAATTGGTGAACATAGCCAAATACATCTACTTTATACACCACTGCATAGAAGATGGCCATGGCAAATTATTTTGTTTACATTTCTAAATAATGACAACATAGTGTATATGAAGCAAAAAAATAAATGGATCTTGCCTGCTTGCATATAGTGACAGGTGCATCATGCATCTTTAGTTAGTTATAACGTACCCGAATTGACTAGAGCTGGCTAACAAGTAGCCTACCTCATCGCGTAGCTAGCTATCTTTAAACGTAGCTATAAGGGTTGTCGTGTTTTCTGTTTTCAAGCTATTCGAATCTCAGATTCAAAGAATTTAGTAGATAAGCGATCTTAGTGAACACGTTAACTATCCCTAAATATATAGCTAGAGTTTGTCATATGGAAGCACTTACCGAAGTCTTCGTCAATGACCCTGTAATTCTTCCTTCATAAACGCATGCACTAAATCAAAAACACCACACCAATGGAAACCGTCAATGGGCGTTACTCAATATTAAGGAACCCCCATATTAAGTTATGCCCCAGACTTGCGGTCTGCAGATATATACCCTCCTCGGTTGTGGAGCAAAATATCAGACTACTGCAGATTTATTGTACGTGCGAAAAGCTACGGATATATTGCTTTTTATATACAACGTCAATACCCTTTTCGAGAAATTGCCATTTATTTTTAAACAATGTTTTGAAGCAATTAAAAACATGAATAAAACACAAATAACAGAATAGGCAAACATCCTAAGATTTTCGATTATGTTCAGATAAAAAAGTCAGATTCTGGAAGATCGCGGGCTACTGGATTAATTGAAATGCCTGAATATCTGGTGTAATGTGAAGATGTAGCCCAATCATATTGAAGTAGAAAGCCTTAAGGTGAAATGCAAATTCCGTCCTACGTTAGGACCGTTTGGAGTTTGGAATGGAATTAGGACATGAATACGTTTTAAAATATAGCTAACTGCATGTCGATTGAGGTTGATTACTTATCAGAAGCATATAATATCGCTGGCGATGTATTCTACTACTACTTAGGCAATAGGAAAATGTAAAACTCGAAGACGTAGTGAAATTTAGTGTGTACGAAACATTATATCCAAACAATGGGATGGACTTCAGCCAATCAAAATCATATCTCCGGAAATCGACCACGACATCAAATTATCAGTTCCTCCGATAGCTATATAGAATACTTAATTTCTATAATACTAGAAATACTTAAGTCACAGCAATCAACACATGATTGGTTAAATGGGAATATAAAGCATAGTTGGAAAAATCCATTCTAATTGTTTGAAATAAAAATGGAACGCAAGAGAAAACAAGCATTCAGAGCTGAAAAAAATCAATGTTCTTGACGTGGTAGAGGCACCAGCACCTATCTATCAAAGACGGTAGCCTACCAGTAGCCTATTCTCAGTTGACAATTGCATTCAGTTACATTCACATCCACTCACGCACTTATTATATAATTTGTCTAGCTTAAATAAATTGGTCTAAATTAAAACCGTTTTGATATTTTTTCTATTGCCTTAATATTAACTGTTTGCGAGCAATCCACGCATGTTGATTTCACAAGAACAGTAAATTTTCGCCATTTCACAAGAACAGTAAAGTGCCTGTTAAGATCGGTTAAGATAGGCTAACGAGTGGTCCTGAGCACTCTTTAATTATCGAGTGATGTTACGTGCCACTTAAGTAACGGTGCTTTCGAGAAACGCACTGATAAAATAACGAGGCACTTACGTGCATCTTACGATCATCTTAGTGCTTTGGGAAACCGGGCCCAAGGCAATTATCTTCTTCCCTCTTCAAGGGTTCCTGTTCAAGTCTTGAACCCCCAGTGATAATTTGTGTTCCTCCTGCAGAAGAGCTGGATGTTCTGGAAGCTGGGAGTGGAGTTTTGTTCTACCGTAGATACACATTATTACATTTAATTTAAGTAGTTCAACTAAATCTTTTATCCAGAGATGTAAATATGATAGAGAAACCTAATACTTGTTATTATTATTATTATTAAAAGAGTGTTTTTAACTACATTTGAGTAACTTTTTTAGTAGCATTTCACACATGACAAGTGGGGCTTGAGTAAACAAAGTTCAATTGATGTGATTGGAGAACTGAGAATTGATCCACAAAATGCTACTGACCTGTCACGTCCTCGTTCCGTGCTCCTCCTCCGCATCGACCACGCCCCCCTTCCCCGGAGTATTGATGCACACCTGTGTTTAGTTTTGGGTGATTGGGGTTGGTATATACTGCCTGGGGTGGGGCTTAGGGGTTGCGAAGTATTGTTTGTATTATAAATTTACCAAGCGGTTATGCCAGTTACCCCTTTTGCCTAGTTACGCCTTGACCCAGTTTTGTGACAACGATTACTCTCTCGCCTTACCATTTTGTACTGTAGCCCCGGTGTTTGGACCTCTCGTGTTTTCGGCTTCTCTGCCTGCCCTGTGACTCTTTTGGATTACGTTTTTGTGCTTCATCAACTCTGCGCTTGACTCCACCTGTGTCCGGAGAATCGTGAAATTACCTGAATAATTATTTAAACAACAGAGTGAGTAGAATACAATTGAACAGAAAACAAAAGCATTAACATGACAAAGCAACCAAAAAAAAAACATTAAAAGCAATACACATTTTTGGCCTAAATCCAAATACTCAAGCATGATGGTGGTATACCCTCATGGCTATGTTTGACAAATGACTGGGGAGTTTTTCCTGGAGAAAACCTAGAGGAACATTAACTGGAATACTGTCTTTCATCTGTTAGTCCTCACTTCATAATGTGGACATTATTCAAGAAATACTCCAGTATCCAACAGTTAAATTTAGATCAGGTTTGATGGAGTCTAACAGGCCATGCTCCTATTCTACCATTTAATAGATTTGTGTGAAGATGTGACAGCAAAATAAAATCTCTGATGTTTCCTATGTTCTCTCCTAACAGTTTCTGGTATACCCCTCAGGCTGACACAACTGAGTTTTTCAGTGGAAAACTGGTATGAGCACCCCCGCATCAACAACCTTTGTCTTTTTCCCTTGGCATGCTACACTGTATACTGTATATAAAATGTGCGTGTGTGCTATATGTTGGTCTAATTGAATTATTTGATTTGGTGGTTATAAGAACACAAGGCAGTACAATGTTTGAACTAATATACTTTTACATCTGTTTTGTTACTGTATGCAGAACTTATTTTTATGTCCCTTAGGGACATTAATATAAATCTGGAATTATCTTTGGAAATAACATTCTGAATTATGCATATTATTGTAGCCTTTTCATTTTTGCAAACATTAATCTTTCCATTTGATGAAATATTAATGAAATGGGTCAGATGTTCCTGATCTCAATTTTTCTGGTGCAACTCATCATTAATTATTGTAAGACTCCTATAATTGTTTACATTTTACCTGACAAATTAACTAAAAATATATATGCCCTATTTAGCTGAAACTAGACCATCCTGAAGAACAGATTGTAGATGCAGAGAACAAGTAATGATACATCAGCTCTCAAAACATCACACATCAACATTTGTGTGATGTCTTATACTGTATAACATGGAGTCCTGAAGCAATGCTATTACTTTAAAAAAAATGTTTTAATTCCCTGTTACTTACAATTCTAAACTTTGGGGAAAGGGGATGTGGAAAAATAACATTGATGTGTGATGTTTTGAGTGGTTGCTATGTGCAAACTAACTGAACTTCTTTTTTACAGATATCCTAAATGTGAATGTTGGTTTTGTGGCTGTAGATTAAACAAAACTATAAATGCCAATGTCATCTTCTCCTGAGAAATCCAACACCCTCACTGATGGATGTATCTTCACACAGATGTGACCAGTAGATTTCTAAACCCATCCTTCGGAGTAAAGGCCAAAAGAAGTCAAAGGTTTCATTATCCCAATTATTTATCCCAATAATCAACTGTGTAATGTCGGAAGGCTTACTTGCATGCACTGCCTGCTTAAAGTACTTTTGGTAGTTACCCAGGTGTTGTCTGGCAAACATTTGTTGTGATTTGATATTCTTTTTTGAGAGCAGAGGCTTCTTCCTTCCTGACCTCCCATGTAGGCCAATTGTTTTGCAGACTTACAGTTGACTCATTTACTTCAACATTCGCAAGTGAGGCCTTCAGTTCTCTTGTCACCCAGGAACTGCCTACTCACTCTGGCCGCATGTGGCCGGGCATTGTCCTGCACCAGGAGGGACCAAGGGCCAACTGCACCAGCATAAGGTATGACGATTTCATCCCAGTACCTAACAGCAGTCAAGGTACCGTTGGCTAGCATGTGGAGGTCTGTGCGTGTGCAACCCTCCAAGGATATGCCTCTCCAGACCATCACTGACCCACCGCCAAATTGGTCATGCTGGATGATGTTGCAGGCAGCATAACGTCTCCAGACTTTTTCACATCTGTCATGTGCTCAATGTGAACCTGCTGTCTGTGAAGAGAATGGGGCGCCACTGGTGGACCTACCAATTCTGGTGTTCTCTGGCGAATGCCAATTGAACTGCACGGTGCTGGGCTGTGAGCACAGGTCCCACTAGAGGATGTCGGGCCCTCATGCCACCCTCATGGAGTAGGTTTCTGACAGTTTGGTCAGAAACATGCACACCAGTAGCCTGCTGGAGGTCATTTTGTAGGGCTCTGGCAGTGCTCCTCCTGTTCCTCCTCGCACAAAGGAGATACCGGTCCTGCTGCTGGGTTGATGCCATTCTACGGCCCTGTCCAGCTCTCCTTATGTAACGGCCTGTCTCCTGGTATCTCCTCCATGCTCTTGAGACTGTACTGGGAGACACAGCAAACCTTCTTGCAATGGTATGTATGGATGTGCCATCCTGGAGGAACTGGACTACCTGTGCAACCTGAATGAGCTGCAGGTACCGCCTCATGTAGTGAAGAGGACATCAGCAAAACTAGAGAAGAATCATTCAGGAAGGATAAGGAGAGTAATTGTCTGTGGCCACCACCTGCAAAACCATTCCCTTTTTGGGGGTTGTCTTGCTGTTGCTTCTCTAGTGCACCTGTTGTCACTTTAATTGTCACCAAAACAGGTGACATTGATTCAAAATCGCTCATACTTGCTGGACAGATTGATATCCCTGAAGTTCAATTGACTTGGTGTTATACTGTGATGATTGTGTTCCCTTAATTTTTTGAGCAGTGTATAAAAAAGACAACTTTCGTGGTGGGGTACTTATATTTACAGTCATGTAAAAAAGTATGTAGGTAGATAGGCAATGCCATGAAAAAACTGTCCCTCAAAAACATTTCTCAAACAAGAAGCCACAGTCAGGCCAACAATCATTATCATTGTCCTTATACCTAAAACCAATAACAATGAAATACCAATATTTATATCTAAAAAATGAATGTTTTTTTTAAAACGATGATTTAAATCAGCCCGCAAACTTAATTTGGTAGAGGTAGCTAGCTAGAGGGTACAAACTGAATGAAGTCTATATGCCATACCTACTGTGGTACACATAACGTACAGCTATAGGCTACCCTAAACCTTACCTGGAATTGAAAGAAAAATATAATTTTTTCAGAATGAGGAACGGCAAAATCTTGTGGGAACGATTTGTCAGGTTTCAATAACTTTATACGGCCATATGGTCATCTGTACATGTACACACAGACTTGAATCACACAGATTGTAGACCCTTGCATCACTCATGGAGTATGGAGGATCCGCTATTTTTGATTATACCATGTTGCCTACAACACAATGGGCCGGTTTCCCAGACACGGATGAAGCGTAGTCTAGGACTAAAAAATCAAGTTCAATAGAAAATGTGTGCTTGTTGTTTCAGTCCTAGACGACAGTGATATATAGAATTGGGTGAGGGTAGAGATAAAGGTACCCTCAAATCAAACTTTTACTTTAGCAGAGCCCAAAATGTTCGCTGTCGAATGTCGGTTCAGTAGTTTAGGTACCGTCAAAAGTGCAATACTGGTGATTGAATATGATTGAATTTTATTTTGTCAACCTATTAATACCTGCCCCTGTAAAGGAAAAGCATAGGTACAGACACTTTATTAAACAAACCTATCATTTCCACATATTTCTTTTGTTGAAGCTGATATGTTTCATTTTTTTGAATGGATTCCTGTAGAGATGACATATACATCTAAAACCACTTGTATTTTGGTCACTGGCCTTTAGATCTTCCATTTTCAATTTTGGTGAATTGACAGGAATTTGTCTTTAAACAAATTTTTTTAATAGCTCACTAGCCATATGAGCTAGAGATCTACAAACAAGTGTGGTGGGTTCTTTTACCTCTCTTCTGAAAGGCACAACTCTTTTTTTTTTTTTGTTTTTTTTTTCCAAATTCATTCTGTATTTAATTTTTGAAATTTGTTATAAATCTATTACTTAATTAACATCAACTTTTTAAATTGCTTCTAATTCAGATGACATGTACCTCTAAAACCACTTGCATTTTGTTCACTGACCATTCTTGTCAAGAGTACACCCTTTATATTTTAAATTTTCAATCTCAGTGAATTTACAGAAATTTATTTTTCTAAACAGTAGTTTTAATAGCTCATTATACATATGAGCTAGAGATCTACAAAAAGAGTGGTGTCCTTTTTCATCTACTCTCAAAGGTACAACTTAATTTTTATAACAATGTTTACATAACTACTATTTTAAATTTTCAACTGGCCATTTTTACAATAACAAGTGATTGACTTAATTAACTAATGTTGTTATTTATGTCTGTTTGGTTCTGTTCTATTTCACATCAAAATATGAAGATTTTGATGTTGAGTGGGGCATGTGTAAGATCCTGGCTGGGGGACTCTAGGCATCTTTATGCACCTGGGGGCCATAGTCAGGGCCTGACCGCAGAGGTGCCTGTGTTGCATCTAACTGGGGACCCTATTTAAGTTGTCCTTTTTGCTCTTGGTGTTGTGGATCATTGCTTGTGCCAGTTGTGTTGTGCCTTAGTTTGCGGTTTGCCTCTCCTTTTTTTTTTTTTTTTTTTTTTTCCTTACAATTAAAAGGTTGTTACCCTAATATACCTCTGCTCCTCATGTCCTGCCTTCCTTCAACCGTGACAGCATGTTCACATTCCCATTTTTAAACATTTTAAATGTTAATGTGTAGACGACACAACAATAGAATCCACCAAAGGTAGCTTTAGTGTCAAAATTTATAGAATAGGAAAAGCAATTGGAGAATTAGGTATGTATATCTACTGTAGTCAAAATAACTTGTAATTAAACACAGACAAAATAGTGGAGGTGGATACTGACATCAGAACATTTCCCAACTCCTCTTCAGATTGATGGGTCATTTCTTACAGCTAGATTAGACAAAGTTCCTAGGGTCCATCATCTCCCACAATCTCAGAGAGAACATTACAAGAGATGTGGCATCTGAAAACAGCTGGATAGCGAGCTATTAAAAATATCAGTCAATTCCAACTTGACTACATCAATCTCACAGTCCATTCTCATTTTCACCCATAACCATCTGGATTGGGTCTGTCTGCCCACTGGAGAGGTAAACTGCAACGCACTGTACTGTCCACAGTAAGAATCCTCAGATTCCACCTGCCATCCATCAAGGCCTCTGCACAACTCTTTGGCTAGAAATCGGACAATAAATATCATTACTGAACATTCCCACACTTGTCACCCACTTTTACTGCAAGGCAGTACAGTTTGTAACTGGACAAGTATCAGAATAAACAAACAGTAAGCAATATGCTTATAAGAATGATGTTCTGAGTTTCATCTTTTTTTTTTTTTTTTTTTTACCCCTTTTTTCTCCCAACCCCACTGTACGATAACGTGCCACTACAACAGTCCCTGCTGGTCTGCTTCTTAACCAGGAAGTAAATGTGAGCCAACACGTCAGAGGAAACACTTGCTCACTTATGCATGGCCTGGTCAGAGTTGCCAGCCCCGCCAGAGACGTTGCTGGAACGTGGTGGCACAAGGAAATCCCCTATGCCGATTACGTCCCCCCCATGCGACGCCAGCCCAATATGCACTGCCCTACCGTACACCCTGGCCACAATTGGCAGTGGCATGTCCAGTGCTCGAACCCATGGCCGTAGCGGAGTTTCACATTTATAACTGCTAAGTCAAACATGGCAATGAAATAAAAACAAAAGCTGCAACAAGAAAATCATTTGTAGGTGAGGAATGTTAACATCAGTGTTTTATTAATTCCATCAATATATTGCATCAACTGCTAGAGTAAAATAATCATTGCAAGTAGGTCCACAGGCTAAGAGGCACTGTGATCAATGGCTCCAACTACACTGCGTGCACAATTATTAGGCAAGTGAGTATTCTGATCATATCATTATTTCTATGCACATTTTCCAACTCCATACCATGTAAACCTGAATGCTCATTGGATTGAATCATTTTCAGATAAACTTTATTGGTGTAATGAGGGTGTAGCAACAGTAAATAACACCTAATATCAAGGTGTGCATACTAATTGGGCAGCTTCGTGACCTCAGGTAAAATGGGCCAAAAGAGAGATTTAACTGACACTGAAAAGTAAAAAATTGTAAAATGCTTTTCAGACTGATGCAACACTCTTGAAATAGTTAAACTATTGAAGCATGACCACCAGACAATCAAAGGTTTTGTTGAGAATTGTCAACTGTTAAAAGTGAAAATACCAGGAACCCATTATCCTCCAGTACCATCATATTCCAGAACTGCAACCTACCTGGAGTGTCCAGAAGTACAAGGTGTCAAGTGCTCAGAGACATGGCCAAGGTCAGGAAGGCTGAAACACGACCACCACTAAGATTTGAAATGTACTGTATAGATTGGGCAAAGAAATACCTAAGACAGATTTTTCAAAGGTTTTACGGACAGATGAAATGAGAGTGACTCTTGATGGACCAGATGGATGGGCCCGTAGCTGGATCACTAATGGACACAGGGTGCCAGCCAGGTGGAGGAGGGGTACTGGTATGGGCTGCTATCATTAAGGATGAGGTAGTTGGACCTTTTTGGGTTGAAGATGGACTGAAACTCAACTCCCAAACCTTCTGCCAGTTTCTGGAAGATACTTGCTTCAAACAGTGGTACAGGAAGCAGTCCTCTGCATACAAGAAGGCCATGATCTTCATGCAGGACAATGCTCCATCACATGCATCCAAGTACACCACTGCTTGTCTAGCCAGCAAGGGCTACAAAGATGCCAGAATAATGACCCCTTCCTCTCCTGACTTAAATCCTATTAAGAATTTGTGGGCCCTTCTCAAATGTGAGATTTACAGTCAGGGAAGACAATACACCTCTTTGACCAGCATTTGGGAGGCTGTGGTTGCTGCTTCAGCAAAAGTTGATCATGAACAGATCAAGAAAATGACAGACTCCATGGATGGAGGGCTCATGGCAGTTATTGAAAAGAAGGGTGGTTATATTGGTCACTGAAAATTTTAATTGTCATTTTGTGTTACTTATTTGTTACATTTACTTTAAAATTGAAAATAAACACATGAGGTGGGAGAATTTTGTTTTTAATTAGTTGCCTAATAATTCTGCACATCAGTTGTAGCCAAATAATTCTGCCCTCTTATGTATTCCCCTGAAAAAGATCAAAACTCACTTTTCCTTTGCTAAACATTCAGGTTTGAGGTTCAATTATATTTTGGATTGACTGAGAGCATTGTGTTTGTTCAACAATAAAATAAATCTTGAGGAATACGATTTGCCTAATAATTGTGCACGCAGTGTAGGCAAATAAATGGATGAAATTAAATAAATGGCTGGTTTCAGTGCAAGCATATTCTGAATACACTAAAGAATAAAAACAACCATCAACAAAAAATAAAAACAATTTAAAAATTTGAAACTGCATGAATTTTGGTATAAAAATTAAAAGGTGTATTTTTGACATTAGTGGAAAAAGAACACTACCAACTTGTTTGTAAATCTGTAACTCATATGGATAGTGTGCTATTAAAAATAGTTGTTTTAAAAACAATTCCTGTAAATTCACTGAAATTGAAAATGGAAAATCTAAGAGGTGAACTCTTGACAAGGAAGGTCATTGAACAAAATGCAAGTGTTTTAGAGGTACGTCATCTGGATTGGAAGCTATTAAAACAGTTCATGTTAATAAGGTAACAGAGTTATAATAATACAAATATTTTAAAAAATACTGAATAATTTTGGAAAGAAGTGTAACTTTCAGAAGAGTTACCGGAACACACCACACTTGTTTGTAGACCTCTAGCTCATATGGATAGTGAGCTATTAAAAAAGGATTGTATAGAAGGATAAATTCTGATAAAATCACAAATTTAAAATGGTAAATCTATGGGGCGTACTCTAGGCAAGGAATGTCAGTGACCAAAATGCAACTGGTTTTAGAGGTACATGTCATCTGGATAGGAAGCTATTAAAAATAGTTCTTGTCAATTAGGTAATAGAGGGATAATAATACATATTTCAGAAATAAAATACAGAATGAATCTTGAAAAAAGAAGAGGTGTACCTTTTAGAAGAGTTACTGGAACACACCACACTTGTTTGTAGATCTCTAGCTCATATGGATAGTGAGCTATTAAAATTGTTGTATAGAAGGGCAAATACTTGTACATTCACCATAATTGAAAATGGAATATCTAAGATACGTACTCTAGACAAGAAAAGTCAGTGACCAAAATACAAGTGGTTTTAGTGGTACATGTCATCTGGATGGGAAGCTATTAATAATAGTTGTGAATTCAGTAAGAGTTCTAATAATGCATGTAATTTTAAAATTAAATACAGATAGAAAATATTGAAAAAACAAGGTGTACCTTTCAGAAGAGGTAAAGGAACAGACCATGCTTGTTTGTAGATCTCTAGCTTATATGCATAGTGAGTTATTAAAAATAGTTGTTTAGAAATATTAATTATTTTAAATTCACCTAAATTGAAAATGGAAAATCTGAAAGGTGTACTTTTCACAAGGAAAGTCAGTGAACAAAATGCAAGTGGTTTTAGAGGTTCATTTCTTCTTGATAGGAAGTTATTAAAAAAGTTAATCTATGATTGCTTATAGAGTTGTATTGATATATAGCGCCAGGAAAAAAATGAAGAGACCCCTGCAACTTTTTCTTTCCTTTCCAAAAAAGTTGAAAAGGAAAGTTGAGTGAGGAACAGAAGCGTTTAATTTGCAGTGATCTCTTAATTTTAACCCTTCTGTTCCTCACTCAAAACCTTCCTTTTCGACTTTTTTGGAAAGGAAAGAAAAAGGTGCAGTAGTCTCTTAATTTTTTCCAGAGCTGTATAAAATGTAGAGAATTTAAAAAAATAGGTGTACCTCTGAGAGGAGAGGTACAGGAACACACCACTCTTGATCGTAGATCTCCATCTCATATGGATAATGAGTTATAAAAATGTATTGCATACTTGGATTTACAATTTCTTTTGTAGAGTTACATGTCATCTGAATAGGAACTTATTGTAAAACTCATCTATATTTTAAGTGTTGTAATAAGGTAAACATTTTTACAAAAATAAAGATAAATAATGGGAAAAGAGAGGGGTACCTTTGTAAGCAAAGGTAATGGAACATAGAAAACTTTTCTGTATATCTCTAGCTCATATGGGTTTTGTGCTATTAGAAAACTGGTTTAAAATGAGAAATTAAAGTAGAAGGAAAAGCAACAATTATAAGGGGGGAATTGGGACAAGGAAGGTCAGTGACCAAAGTATAAATTCTACTAATGTCTCTTGGATAATATCATTATCTGTAAAATTATTTAGACTTAGCCTATTTGTATTTTATATTGTTTTTAGTATAAACAAATAACACCTTTTTTCATTATAAATGTGGAGAAAAAACATTGAAGTTGGCAGGAAGAAAGAAAATCTCTAAACAATGATTTCTGCCGAATGTACTTTTAAGACGGTCCCTTAGCCTCATACACGTGATATTCTGCCATTGAAAGTAACGTAAAATATTTTTTTGAAAACTGAACGAAACCGACAAACCAAAGGGCTCTCTACCTTCACCTGATTCTATATGTATCGCTGTCGTCTTTGTTGGGACGTTTTTGGGGAGTGCTATTAACAAGCAAAATCTGAATATCAAAAATAAAACTAAATTTACCCCGGTCTTCAACCGAGGAATGCAAGTCAATATCCTTTCAGGCCAACATGTGAAAATTATTCCGCAGATTGTAGGCTGCAAACAATTGCTTGGGCTGGTGAAGACAAATTTAGGACCTTGCGGTGCCTCGACTACAACAGCCCCTTTTGGCCGCCCCCGCCCCAGCATGTATCTCACCCATCTCCCCCCTAGCTTTCGGTACTCCTCGTGCTTCCTGCACCGCTCATTGTTCTGAAAGAGAGCGAGTCGCAGGATGGAGAAAACACCGGGTGGGATCTGAACACCCCTCCGAAACAGACGCGCACGGCACCCCGGCCCAATTGCGACTCAATAGAAAACAAATTATATGGAGAAAATATAACGTGGGAAGTGTTGAAGTGTTGGCGAAATAATTTTCCTTGGCAACGTGTGGAACCGAAGATAAATTCATTTGTCTAGGGAATACTTTGGAGAGTCTGATACTGTTTGTATTCCGTAACTTTTTGTCATTTTTTGCGGGACGTGCTCAACAATCCTTTGTCACCGATCCATTATTTCCCGAAACTGACACGCCGTGAGGATTTCTGCACGGTGGAAGATGGTTACCCGACTATCTGCTCAGATGTACCCACTGGTGTTGCTCTGCATGTTGGCTGCCCTGTCATGGACTTGGGGCCCGGTGACAGCGGGTAGGAGTTGCTCCGAGACACGGCAGGTGTACGCGGAGAAGGGCTACAGCACAAACACTGCTCCGCTGACTCAAATTTCTGGTAAGACAAGCCGTGCAGCGTTAAAAGAGGGTGTTAAATACAAATACACGTATATTTCCCACAACAAAGTAGGTTTAAGAGACTTCTTGGAATGTCCTTACCAAACGTGGATAATGTCAAGAAAGTGAATGTTAGACAATGGCGAACAAAGCGTATTAGAGAATTAACAGATTTGTCTGACTGGAAGGGAGGCTTTTATATTAATAGGGAATGGGTAAATTGAGAACACTGGTGTATAACAAAGAGCCTCGCCCCTAATTAGTGAGCCGTTGTTGACTGATTTCAGAATGATTGAACGAAAATAATCATTATTATTTTCTTAAATTCAATATTTTTTCTTATTAAATGCTTAATTTTTATTTAGTTTGTGCTGTGGCACTTTAGAACTGTTAGTTGCATGCATAATAGAACATTAATGGTGGGTGTATATGAGATTGAGAAATAACCCAGACCAAGAGACAGTTAGCTGTTCATTTTTAAAGCTGCATTTGGTTGACATCTAATTTTGATGTAATATGTCTCTGCACGGGTTGTGTGAGGGTTTATTTGAGGAGTTTGGCTGTATATGTGAGTGCTGAATGTGAGAACTGCAATATTGATTGTGTGTGGTTATCTGTCTGAGACTTGGCTCTTCCTGTCCCGTGGGCCAGGGGAGCAGATGGCCAGGCATAGGAGGGATGTTCAGAGGGTGTTTAGAAATGGTAATAGAGGAATAAGAGTGGGCTAATAATGAGAGATGGAGAGAGGATGAACAAAAGCTGATGACAAACGAGAGGGTAAGATCCATGTGGCAAGTTTTTGAAGGAAAAACATGAGTGCACGGATTGTGAAATGTTTGCCTGAATACAAGAAAAAACTCACTCATTTTCAGACTTCTCTTTGGTTCTCAATGTTTGCATTTCATTATCCCTGTCTAAAGTTGCACCAAATTCCCCAAAGTGTGAGAATTTTAATTGGAGACTAATGGGGCCTTATTCAAATGTATTGCTCTATGTAGAGATTAGGCTGTCATTTGGGATTAGATATGGATTGCATTTCTCTAGTTTAAAAATTCTCATTTTCAATTACTGAAAAAATATTTAATACAGTTCTGGAAATAACACTAACAGATGGAGTGACATCAGAAAAACCACTAGACCCAGTGGCTAGTTGCTGGCTGTTCAAAGCTGAATGGAATGAAAGCGTTTGAAAAATCACGATGGCATCACACATCTAAGGGAAATTGGCATTTCCAGTTTTGTGTATATATTTTTTTTATTGGACGCAACAAAAGTGGAGAACAATATAGAGAGGTTCACAAAAATATATGGAGGAAAAGGAAACATACATTCCAAAACAAAAGAAACGTAAATAAAACTGAACAAAAGAGAAGTGAGCTCCCCCCTCCCCATTCCTCTCACCCAATGTGTATCCCCCATAACACACACACACCTCCTCCACACACCCCTCAACTACTAGGGTGAAAGGTCAAACAAACCAAGCCTTTTACTACATGCAATAATGACACATCAAAGGGCTAATCTGGAATGTGGCATATTACAGAGCCAACAGTTTCAGATAGAAAAGGTAAATGTATGGTATTTGCCAATTTGCTGAACCATCATTTAATTGATGGGGCCCTCATTACTTTTCCCCAGATTTGTTTTATTTTTGTTGACAAAATTTAACTAAGAAATTAGTTGTTGTTTGGGCTTGGTTAATCTGTTTAAGGCCTTATATATGATGTGGCTTATCTGAAACCTATATACATCAAGTGTTTCCCATTTTAAAGATGTTTAGCATTTTATTACATAAAATATAATTTTGAAGGTAGATAAAAGCCTTTTTGTCTCAAGCAATCCCTTTGCATGTGAAAGCCATACCAGCTCCACATGCTTATGTCACTTGTTTTGAGCCAACATTGCCATGGGCCAGATTGTGCACCTGGCTCACACCTAGGTAGACAACCAGGTTCTAATATGAATGCAATTGCTTTTTATGAGGTATACACTCCTCCAACTGTTAAACCCTGGATCAAAATGAAATCCCCTCACTGGGCCAGGTGAAAACCTCAGTATATGGAAACGCATCATGTCCCTGTCGGTGATTGGAATAAATCCGATTTTGACTGTTTTTTCATTTGTTTAGGTGAGCACCTCCGCCTGTGTCCCCAGGATTACACCTGCTGTTCCAGTCAGATGGAGGAGATGCTGTCCCACCAGAGCGAGACTGACTTCTTGACAGCTATTGAAGACACCAGCCAGTTCCTCCTAACCACTTTTACACAGAGGCACCGCAAGTTTGACGGTGAGCTGGATTTAAAAGTGAAATCTTTAGTATAACATATAGAAACTTCAGTATAATGATGTATATGGAAGCAAACCGTTGTCAAAATGAAATGTGGAAAGAATACAAATTGGCTAACAACTATGTATAAGAACCCTGTAAAGAATGTTTTGTTTTATGGAATTCAGGGTGCTAAAAATGCCTTATTGCTAGTCCAATATTGCAGTGGTTCTCAAATTCAGCTCTTGGATGCCAGAATCCTGCTTGTTTTCATTCTAGTACTAATTAGGGACTGAATTTGACTGGGACACCTGGTGAATGCAAATAACTACCAAGTAGAAGAGTAAACCTGCAGTAGAATTGGTGCCCGGGCTCAGAGTATAGAATAACTGCAGGACCAGCTAGTCACACATTTCGTTTCCCCATTTAAGCAGACGCTGTTCAACCTTTTGATTACTGGCCTTAACAGATAGGCTATCTGCTGCCCCATTCATAGTGATCTTATTATTTTGGTCTGGGCGACTGCTGTCCCAGAATCACAACAAATAAACTTCTGGATTTGTGGTGTAATAATGTGCTATTCAATACCATTTGTTTGCCTCTTAACATGTCTACACCACGGGTGTGACACTACAGCTTATGAGCCTCTCAGTCCTCCTTTTCCCTCCTCAGAGTTCTTCAGGGAGCTCATAGACATGTCAGAGAAGTCCATGAATCAGATGTTTACCAAGACCTATGGACGTCTCTTCACACAGAATGCCAATGTCTTCCAGGAACTATTTGTTGAACTGCGCCGATACTACTCCGGTCAGTGTGCCTGGTTTTTTCTTCACTTTTTATGGGTATCTGAAATATTTTCACTGCTGTATATTTTTCCACACCATTAGTCTGTGTTCATCCTGTCTTGTTTGGCAAGATAACAACAAAATGGCTAAACAACCAGAGTGGCTGACTTAACCTTGGGGCATGTTCATAAAGCATCAAAGTGTCCAAAACAAAGACAAACTATTTTGACTTGTCTAATAACAAATGCTAATTTTCTGTTTCCATTGCAAACCATTTTCCCGTTGCATATGAACATTATACATCGAGTCCAGTCTAACAGTTCCCTATTTGTCTAAAGGGGGCAGTGTGAGCCTTACAGAGATGCTGTCAGAATTCTGGTCCAGTCTGGCAGAGCGGGTCTTCTCTCTGGTAAACCCCCAGTACCAGTTCAGTGAGGAGTATCTAGAATGTGTAAGCAAACATGCAGAGCAGCTTCAGCCCTTTGGGGACCTCCCTCGGAAACTCCGCATACAGGTAATGCAGACTCTGTGGGTATTAAACTCAGGTTATAGGGATAGTTCATGGCATATTGATTTGCAGGACAACCCCATTATGTCCAAAACCTAAGCATTATTAACATATAATGAGCATACTGTAGCTCTCAAAATTATTCATCCCCCTTTGGATTTCCACATTTTATTGCATTACAATATGAAATCAAAATGCATTTAATGCGGAGTGGTTGCAGCTGGTCAACACCAAAAAAGTAAAAAATCTACAAATTGGTCTAAATTAATTAGAAATACAAAACAGACAATTGATTGCATAAGTATTCACCGCCTTCATTAGATATTTGGAAGAGGCACCTTTAACAGCAATTACAGCCATTAGTCTATTTGAATAAGTCTCTACCAGCTTTGTGTTTATCAGTGGGAAAACTTCTGATTTAAATCCATTTGAAATTGATTTCATGTTGTAACAAAATACAATGTGGAAAAGACTAAGACGGGAGAAAAATTTTGAAAGCTTCTATAGTAATACATAAGTATATTAATAACCAAAGCAAAATGAACACAGTGTGATTAAGTAATTCAAATCACTACTCAAGCTCACATGAGGTTACAACATTAAGAAAATAATCAAGAAAACACATCAAGAAAACAATTAATAGAAGATAATGAACAGCAATCACATAGAGTAGAGTAGATGTGCCAGAACACGTTTTGCTGATCTTTCTGCTTTCTTTCATTCAGGTGTCTAGGGCATTTATTGCTGCCAGAGCACTGGTTCAAGGCTTGGCCACAGGCCGTGACATAGTCAACAAGGCAATTAAGGTATTGTGTTATGTGTGTGCTCATGTTTGCAAATTAAGAAGAAAACTCTTCACTGTTGTCAGTTGTTAGGCTTTTAACTGGACATCAATCGTAACATCCTACACCCTCTTCACTTCCCTCTCCTCCAGTTGAGTGCTGGTGCGGAGTGTGTGCGTGCCCTGATGCGTCAGTGGTACTGCCCACTTTGTCGAGGCATGCCCTCCATGCGCCCCTGCCACTCCCTTTGCCTCAATGTGATGAAGGGCTGCCTGGCCAATCAGGCTGATCTGGACACTGAGTGGAACAATTTCATTGGTGAGTGGAGACATTAAATGTGTGCATTAGTAAGGATGTGGGTGGCTTTTATTGGCAGATTGGAATGTCAAACATGATATAGTTAGACATGTACAGGTGCTGGTCATATAATTAGAATATCATCAAAAAGTTGATTTATTTCAGTAATTCCATTCAGTAATTCATTCATTACACACAGACTGATATATTTCAAATGTTTATTTCATTTAATTGTGATGATTAAAACTGACAACTAATGAAAATCCCAAATTCAGTATCTCCGAAAATTAGAATATTACTTAAAACCAATACAAAAAAAGGATTTTTAGAAATGTTGGCCAACTGAAAAGTATGAACATGAAAAGTATGAGCATGTACAGCACTCAATACTTATTTGGGGCTCCTTTTGCCTGAATTACTGCAGCAATGCGGAGTGGCATGGAGTCGATCAGTCTGTGGCACTGCTCAGGTGTTATGAGAGCCCAGGTTGCTCTGATAGTGGCCTTCAGCTCTTCTGCATTGTTGGGTCTGGCGTATCGCATCTTCCTCTTCACAATACCCCATAGATTTTCTATAGGGTTAAGGTCAGGCGAGTTTGCTGGCCAATTAAGAACAGGGATACCATGGTCCTT
>JACXGI010014257.1:0-19429 GCA_016801175.1 Esox masquinongy | reverse complement strand
CCAGCTGGGAGGAGACCTCGGGGTAGGCCCAGGACTAGGTGGAGAGATTATATTTCGACACTGGCCTGGGAACGCCTCGGGATCCCCCAGTCAGAGCTGGCAAATGTCGCTCGGGAAAGGGAAGTTTGGGGTCCCCTGCTGGAGCTGCTGCCCCCGCGACCCGATACCGGATAAGCGGATGAAGATGATGATGATGACTAATTGTTACAACAAGCAGTTTCTGCACCATGGGTACTGCCTGCAAATCCGTGAATACCAGCCAGTCAGAAACATTTCACTTAGACTCTCTCCCACTTCGTAGTTGGTTTTACCATAATTACATGGTAACATTGTTATCATGTATTACTAACTATATAATTATGTAATTGGCAAGTTGTTACTATGTGCATTACTATTACTCCCCTCAGGTTAAAAACACAAACACAAGGCGTTATTTTGGTTATGGGCATTTATTAAACACATCCATGCCGTCAAACATGCCTTCAACATGCCTTCTGGCGTTTCATTACAAGGAATGGCGAATCATATTTTATTAAAAAGAGGAGATTGTCTTGATTAAAATAATGCCCCACTTAAAGTTTAAAAATACACATTTTGAGATTTTCACCTAAATAGACCAACATGTCTCACCATTGGAAATCAATAGGCGAAGCTCAGAGTTCCAAGGGGAAAAGGTTTTTAGGTAGTAGCATTAGATTACAGTAAATGGCACAGCCCAAACATATTTAGTAATGAAGCTGAGATTGTCCTGTTTAAAATGGTGTGCGACAAGAAAAAATATATATATTCATTTTAAAATATGGTCTGAATTATACAGACAGGTCTGCACATCTAGCCTTTTTCCATTGGATAACAATGGGGCAGCAAGTTCAGAAAAATGTATTGGTATTTCTGACACGTCAACGGCTGTAGATGACAATGAATTTAAATGAAAAGTGTAAATAGCAGTTCTGTAAAGATACATACAGTACATATGTCATATGTATAATTTATTGTATGACTTCTTTGTCCTCCTTATCCTAGTGAGGCTGTATGCATAGCAGTAGTGGGCTTTTTGTTTTTGTTTTGATTTAGAACACGTTCTGAAGACAAGTTGTTGCCACAGGGCTCAATACAATTGATAGGAAGAGCCAGGGTGAAAAAACACCTAAAATAAGGCCTGTTTTCCCCCGATTTCTCGGGGGAATATAAGTTAATATTAATACACTGGCCTCCATGACAAATGCAATGAACTTAATTTCACCCAGAAAAAGTGTTGCTAAATTTTTCATCTGTCCAGCCTAGGACTAGATAAAAAAAAATAAAAAATACACAAATCAAAAAAGTATTTCTGTGCAATACAGAGCATAATATTCTCATTGAAAATAACCACTAAAACACATCTTACAAACATAAAATACAGCTTGCATAATCCATTAACTAAAATATAGGTAGGCTATCACGTTACTATCACATGAACTCCGCTATCGTATTATCGAGTAGCTAGCTCGGAAATATTACACAGGTAAATGGACATGTTCTTATTTATATTTGTTACTATCAAACATTATTAAGAACAAGTAAATTATTCTTATATATAACTTAAAACTATCAATTTAACTTAAGCTGCATCTGACTATGATGGCAGCTACAATTACTGTTTTAGTTATATAAGAATTAAGAAACTTAAAACATCACAACATTTTGTTTACATGCTATTTCACAATTAGTCTTTCTCGCTCTCTCTCTCTCTCTCTCTCTCTCCCGCGCACACACACACACACACACACACACACACACACACACACACACACACACACACACACACACACACACACACACACACAGCTACACACACTTGCAATGAGGCAAATACATCTGGTGATTTTGTTCAAGAAAATATTGGTAGTAGTCTATAGTAGGCTGTTCATAAGAAGATAAAAGTACAGTATTTTAGACTCTCATTCCTCTGATGGAATTTTGAAATTACATTTCAGACACTGCTATGTGAAGAAGTGTGAATTAAATTCCTGCTTCTTACCCCCTGCCCGAATAAGATATCACACTTATTCTTTTGCAGTGTGTGGATAATGTGCCACTTTGTCTCATTCTGTGGTGTTTGGACAGGCATCAAACCCCAGTAGTGACTCACACACCCAAGCAAACCAAATATTGCAAGAACTCGGAGATGAGTATCCATCTGCCTCAACTGGTTGATTTGTTTTGTTCGCCTCTCCTTTTCCCTAAAGAAGAGAACAAAAGCTTAAACTAGCCTAAAAACGCAGAATATGAAAAATGTAATGTGAAACATAATTTTGCACAATGTTCTGTCATTCCTTATATTGTTGTTTTGGTGCCTTTTCCTTAAGTAAAGTATTTGCAGTGGATATAAAAAGTCTACACACCCCTGTTAAAATGCCAGGTTCTTGTGATGTAAAAGAATGAGACAAAGATAAATCATGTCAGAACGTTTTCCACCTTTAATGTGACCTATAACATGAACAATTCAATTGAAAAACAAACTGAAATCTTTGAGGGGGAAAAATAAAAAACTCACAATAACATGCTTGCATAAGTGTGCACACCCTTAAACTAATACTTTGTTGAAGCACCTTTTGATTTTATTACAGCACTCAGTTTATTTGGGTAGGATTCTATTAACATGGCACATCTTGACGTGGCAATATTTGCACACTCCTCTTTGCAAAAGTGCTCCAAATCTATCAGATTGCGAGGAAATCTCCTGTGCACAGCCCTCTTCAGATCACCCCACAGATGTTCAATTGGATTCAGGTCTGGGCTCTGGCTGGGCCATTCCAAAATGTTAATCTTCTTCTGGCGAAGCCATGCTTTTGTGGATTTTGATGTGTGCTTTGGGTCGTTGTCGTGCTGAAAGGTGAACTTCCTCTTCATCTTCAGCTTTCTAACGGACGCCTGAAGGTTTTGTGCCAAAATTGCAAAATTATTTGGAACTGTTCATAATTCCCTCCACCCTGACTGAGGCCCTGGTTCCAGCTGAAGAAAAACAGCCCTAAAGCATGATGCTGCCACCACCATGCTTCACTGTGGGTATGGTGTTTTTTGGGTGATGTGCAGTGTTGTTTTTGCGCCAAACATACCTTTTGGAATTATGGCCAAAAGGTTCAACCTTGGTTTCATCAGACCAGAACACATTTTCCCACATGCTTTGGGGGACTTGATATTTGTTTCTGCAAACTTCAGCCGGGCTTGGATGTTTTTCTTTGTAAGAAAACGCTTCCGGCTTGCCACCCTACCCCATTGCCCATTCATATGAAGAGTACGAGAGATTGTTGTCACATGTAGCACACAGCCAGTACTTGCCAGAAATTCCTGCAGTTCCTTTAATGTTGCTGTAGGCCCCTTGGAAGCCTCCCTGACCAGTTTTCTTCTCATCTTTTCATCAATTTTGGAGGGACGTCCAGTTCTTGGTAATGTCTCTGTTGTGCCATATTTTCTCCACTTGATGATGACTGTCTTCAGTGTGTTCCATGGTATATCTAATGCTTTGGAAATTCTTTTGTACCCTTCTCCTGATTGATATCTTTCAACAATGAAATCCCTCTGATGCTTTGGAAGCTCTCTGCGGACCATGGCTTTTGCTCTGAGATGCAACTAAGAAAATGTCAGGAAAATCTTACTAGAACAGCTGAACTTTATTTGTGATTAATCAGAGTCACTTTAAATGATGGCAGGTGTGTAATGACTTCTATTTAACATTAATTTGAATGTGATTGGTTAATTCTGAACACACCCACATCCCCAGTTATAAGAGGGTGTGCACACTTATGCAACCAGGTTATTGTAAGGTTTTTATTTTTAATTTTTCCCCCTGGAAGATTTCAGTTTGTTTTTCAATTGAATTGTTCACATTATAGGTCACATTAACAGTGTAAAAAGTTGTGACATGATTTATCTTTGTCTCATTCTTTTACATCACAAAAACCTGGCATTTTCACAGGGGTGTGTAGACTTTTTATATCCACTGTAAGTAAAGTAACTGATTAGGGTGAAGTGATGGGGTGCTGATATACATGGAAAATGCTGATAACCCATGCTGATCCAGTCCTCAGCTCATCCCAGCATTACCTGACAACGCCGACACTGCAGTCAGGTCCTAGGATAAAAGGGACAGAGGGCAACAGGGTATGTCATATCTCAAAATGCAAAACAATACTGTGATGTTTCTGACATTGGAAATAGATGAAATGGCAGGTGGCTTAAATGCCATGATAAAAAATACAGTAGAAATTGAGGCAATGTAGAAACATGTTAGCTTTTTTTTCTGAAGTAGTGAAAACATGAGATGGGAAAGTCACCAGCTAGGAAAATACAAAGATGGAGGCTGAACTGGAGGAAGCTGAATGTGGAAAAGAGATACCAGGGCCCATGGAACATGAAGCAGCATGGGATTCCAGAATAAGCTGGTTATGACATCAAACACTGTCATTTATCTGTTTGTTTTGTTTATTTGGATCCTTGTTAGCTCCAGCTAAGCAACTATTCTTACTGAGGTCCAGAAAAAACACAAACAAAACAAATTTAAAAACACTGCTGCATTAATAGACCCTGTAAACTTGAAATACAAGTTTATTAATTATGGAACTTATGTTGATGGGGTGGCTAAAATCAAGACAAATCATGTCAGACCGTCTGGTCTTACAAACAACCATACTGAAGTGAAAAAAACAAATAGATAATTTCTCTGAAAAAATGTAAATGCTTAGGTTGGATCAGTGCACACCTTTTATAGTGAGAGCTAGAACTGTGTTCAGATTTCACAAGACACATTCCAAATGACACATTCCAAAGGATCCAAGAGAGGGATATTAAATCATTTAGAAAGCATTACATGTTATGAATACATGTCATGTAAAGACCATCAATAAGAAGTGGAAGCAAGATGGCGCTCCAAGGACATTGTTAAAATCAGGATGTCAACACTGCTTATCACTGAAAGTACACTGTACCTCGTGTCAAGTATACTGACGGCAGCATCATGCAATGGGACTGGTTCTCTTCAGCTGATATATGGGCTCTGGCCAGGATAAGAGAACAAGAAATACCTCCAAATATCAAAATATTTTATCCCGAACCCTACTGCCCAAATTTCACCTTTCTACACAACAATGATCAAAAGCACATTGTCAAATCAACCATGGAATGGCTTGCAAAAAGAAAAAGCAATGTCCTGGAATGGCCCAGTAAGGGACCAAACTGACCATTCTAGAAACAAATAGAGAGACAGTTGTGAAAATCAAGTGTTCCGGGGTGTGCACACATGTGCCCAAGGCATTGACTATTTAAAAAAAAACAAAGAAATCTGAGAAATCATCCATTTCACTTCAATATTGTTGGTTTTGAAGATCTTAATGAAGTTTGATTGTATTCATCATTTAGCCTGCAACAACAAAAGCTGCATTTTCAATAAGAGTGGACATACCTTTGGTATCCATTTAATATATCGTGCCATTTACAAATTCTTTCTAAAATACATTTGTTTAGGATATATAAGTATATTTTGGGATAAATGAAATATATCAGATAAAAACCCAACATTGTCATGGCCATAAAGAACCTTTCTCAATCTGGAACACTCTTTTATAGTTTGTTTTGAACAAATTATTTGCGCCGTAAAATAATGAGATATCCATTGATGTTATTGTATTAATTAAAATGTTGAATTTAGTGTGCTTTCTCTGGAACCAATAAAGTTTCCTGAGGAGTGAATTTAGACCCACTGACTGATTTTGTAAACTGTTCTCAGCTGACATAAGGCCATAGTGCCATGACAAAGTATTTGTCCCCTTTAAAATGTCATCAAACAAACACTGCATTCCACAGTATTGACCCTCTAGCAAAGACCAAGCATGTGGTGATAGTGTTGTGTTTGTGGGAAGGTGTGGAAGGACATGAATCGAGCAGTTCATGCTGAAAAAGAAGTTCTGCATGGATTGTTATTGTTTTTGTGAGAGACCAATTTTTTTTTTTTTGTCTCTGACTTTCAGAGTTAGCATTCAGTCCAGGACGTATTTAGGAAGTCCAAACAGATAAGAACAAATTCTGAACATCAAAATATATTTCTAGGATTTTTCAAATGAATGTTAGATTTTTATTGCCACTGCACATGGTCAATGCTAAAACAGATAAATCGGCTTCCTTTTAAAATAAAACGCAACAAAAATGGATTGTGACTATCTATGTCAACCCCGTTTCTCTGAATGAAAGTCTTTTTGTAGTCAAAATCTATATCTCCATTCACAAGTGTTTTTGAGAGAGAGAAGAGAGAAAACGTGGGAAAATTCTCATGTTGGAAAATATATTTTTTTTCTTTCTGTTTAGCTTGTTACACAGAAGTCATATGGCTATTGATCAGTCTTTTCTCATGGTTACGGTAGGTGGTTACCTAAAATTTGAGGAAGCTTCCCATTCTCAATGGAATCCAACCATTTGGTTCAAGCAGGTTAAGTTGACAGGCATCTGTGGTGTAGTGCATGCTTCTGCCATCATGGTATTAATCTCTGCCCACATGGAGAGAGTAGGCCATAAATGATGGCATTAAAATTTCAATCCCATATAAGTGTGAATAATAAACGACCCAGTAGATGCTATGATCTCAGTGTTCTGTTCCACTTCTGCTGCAATTACCCTACTGTTGAAAGGAGGACCAAATAGGTAACATTTCTTTAGAAAGTTTTTATTCCCTCTCCCAGGTCCTGGTTTCTTTGACATGCCAACGAGTCAGTGTAATAGCACCCTGCTGCACATCATGAATACTGAAACAAAGAGACAGGAAGACAGCAGTCGGAGAGCAAGGGGAAGTCTTTTTAAAGCAGCAGAGACGTCGAGTGGCGACAGAACTAAGGTGTTCAGGCTTTTACTTTCATAGTGCAATGCCTCTATCTCCTCTCACTTCACAGCGAGAATAATAACCATGTGAATCCTCTAAGTTCAGAGAGGAAAATGTAATTATTATGAATTATTTCCCATGAAACTTTCACGTGGGAGTGAATCAGACACCGACATGGCAGCCGTCTAAGGTAACTATTGCCGTGTTGATTTGTTGTGCTGTCAGTTGAACAGTGGAGTCTGCCCTGGGCAAGGTAACAGAAAATGCCCTGCTCTCTGTGCGTGTGGAGAAAAGAGGGCATCAAATAGGCACTGTCATGGCTGCTCTGATTCTCCCCTCCCTCCACCAGAGTCAGATTGATGGGCCAGGTGTTCTGTGGTAGTGGTTAATCAAGGATGAAGTCTATGGAAGTGATGCGGCCAGAAATAATATTAGCCCAGCATTGCTTGTAATGTGGATAACTGGAGTCAGGAGGATTTATAATGTGCATTATCTCAATAATTATTATTCCATCCTATTTATCACTGAGTGAAAAATCCGTAAAATAATATGAGGCTCGTAGTGTAGGACTGCTTCGTCTTTGTGGGGATATGAATTTCCGTTATGCAGGTCGTAAAAATGCAGGGGTTTTTATGTAGTATTACTGCCTCACAAATCATTAACTTTAATTTGTGTGAGTGTGTGTGTGTGCAGAAATCATACAGCTTTAACCAGGTATGTCTTCTTTGTATCTCTGTCAGGTATGCACAATTGCTATTTACCAAAAATTGCAATCCTGATACATTTTCAGTTGGTGTATTTACCCTTTTATGTAGGGATTTTATGAAGAGTATTGAAACTGCAGATACTTACTGAAATGCAATCAGACTCTATGAAGTCTCTACTCCAAGACAAAATCAAAATATCTATAAAGGTAAAATATGTGCAATTAATTTTATACAAATACCTTTTAAAGGCTATAATAACATTGCAAGGATCAGAAAATAGAATTACATGAAAACCTCAGACCCAAGTTTTGCCTTTGCTGGAATCATACATATATTGGTGGGCAAATAAGGCCTGCACTATCTCATGTAATATGCTTGGCTACTTGCCTCTTTCAGGAGCCCAGACATTCAGAGTGGATGACATGGACAGGACAGAAAGTATGTTTCGCCAAGGAATAAAATACAAAATATCACAAAATATCTGCTAAAATGTTTGCAAACCAAAAGGGAGTTGTGTGAAGGATGTGGAAAGACCAGGGTGATCGGATGGAGTGGATAGCCAATTTGTGAACTAATGGACCTTATTGTTATTGCACTCAAACCTGTTAAAATAACTGAAATCACTCGCTATCTATGAGACATAATTCATAAGGTACATCATAACTATGTAGCTAGTCATGAAACATTAATCCCACTGTTGTTCCAGCCAAACCTCTTGGTCTATAATGTTCCATTTTTACATATAAATATCTAGAAATTGTAGCTAGCCTATTGCATTTATATATGATTTATATACTCACTAGTGTCTAGGGATGCAAGGTCTTTAGAGTAAGTTAGTTTACAAACATACATAACCTAATTTTAACCCAAGCTGTGACAATGTATTTAGCGAGCCAGCTAGCTGGATTCAGCATGTGTACAATATACTGTATTTTACACTGGTGGAATTGCTTGCATTAATACTCAAGCCCTGCGTATAATTATATTATTTCAAATTCAAATGTGGTTGTGTTTGGTAAAAAAAAAAACTTAATTTCCCTTGTTAACTGGTTAACAAATTTGATCACATATTTCACGAAAAGATGACATGCATTGCCTGACATATACTGTTGTATATGACATGCTAGATCCACCCAATGGCTTAGCCAAAACATATTAAAGTGCTTGAAAAATCCAGTTGATAGACCTTCTAACCATGTCAAATGTGATTGTAGCTGGCTATCCCTAGATCCAGAGTCTGTCATTAAGTTTAAGTTATGATGTGTGGGTATATGATACTATAGTGCTGTTTTTGTTGGCAGTCTGACCAAGTAGTGACCTATACCATATTTAAGACCAAGCTAGGAAATCATTTTAACTTTAACTTTGGTACAAAGATTTTACCAGCTGCCACTTCTGCTTCTTAGAAAATGTGGGTGCATCACCAATCGTTTTAGACCGCAGGTATAAAAAATACTGTATTTTCCAAAGTGGGAAGGGCATCAATTTTCATTTCAAAGAGCTCATTTTTTCTGTGGATATCCCTCATTACAAATAATTTATACTCTCTGCTAGATAAGGTTAGATTGCATCTACGCTCTTGCAACATCATAATGATAAGAGGTTTTATTCTAATCTTCTAAGTACAGATGTGGATCAGTCAATATTTTGTAATCCATAAGTATTGATGTGTGTTGAGGAGGTGATGTCAACAGTAATGTTGTAGGGATTTTATTTATTCAAATCATATCCCTGTGTTGGCAATGCAGGTAGCTAGAAGTGCTCTTTTGGGTTTTCCTGCTATTCTCAGGTGCACAAGCCTGAGGCCTTCATTGCTGTCACTGATGAATTACAACCACCACAGATCAACCATGCAAATGTACAAATGTATGTCTCATTATGTAGGTCTTCTGGATTCACCCAAATAGTATATTATTATGCAATTTGAATGCAATGAGAACACGATGCAACAAAACTATTGCTCACTCAATTCAAAATTCCAATGAGAAATGCACTGAAAACGATGGAAAGACAACCTCAAACCAACCTCTTTCCACTAAGCACTGGCGCTCCATTATCACGAGTTGCTGGCAAAACTCTGAGGGTGACTTCCACAGCTTGGTAAGGGGTTTAATAAACACACAAACGTCAGGACACAATTACTTGAATGATGCAACTCATGGTCCACTTATAATTAATAAACTGGAGGTGAAATGAATATTTACAATTCCCTCCTATTGTTTTTAGAATAAATGTACCTCATTAACAATTGAACATTTAATTCAGGTGCAAGTAATTCATAATCTAGTGGAGCCAATGGGAGCCCGTATCATAAAGGGTATCATTTAATGTCAATTAACTCCCCATTTTAGTAGCACACTGAGGTCAGAAGATTTCAGTGGTCACCAAGATGGGTGGTGTGACCATGGACACGGCAATGTTTATTGTAAGTTAGATATCCTTGAGTTGTCTAAATGCTATTCATTTACTTTCCTGTTGCTCTAACGAAAGTTAGCCTTTTTGTTTTCCACTACATGAATAAAAGCATCTTTATCTCATTTTCCACCTCAACATCTTCCCTTGGCTAGTCATTCTCCCTACTCATGCTCTTAGTAATCAGCAAGTTCCCTCAACTGATTACAGAGGTATTTCATTTTGTATGTGTCAAGTAGAGCCCGACCGATTTGTCGGCGGGCCGATATTAGGCATTTTCCAAACTATCGGTATCGGCATTTATAATGGCCGATTAATGAATATTTAAAAAATAAAATAAAAATGGACGAAACACCCTTCACCATGTTATGAGTGTTGGCGTTGCATAGTTTGTCCACCAGAGGGCACTCTGCAACGTCCCTGTTGGCAACACTCGTGTTTAGAACACCACAAACCCTACAACGAGCGGATCCAGCGTCGGGCAGAGTGAACGAGTTATCCACGACTGAGATCACCGGTGAAGTGTGTTCATGGTAAGTTGGCAACTGTCACGAGACACACTTTGCTTGAATAACAATTAAAAGAACATCCCCATCAGTTCTCTTAACTCAAATAAGCATGACAAAATTTGTGACTACCATGTCCAGTTTTGCTGCTGTTACATGTAAGGCGAGAGTGAAACGGAATTAGCTAGTAATTATGTTACGTGTTACAGTATAGTTGACTGACTGTCGGTTTAACTCTTGACAATGTGACTGAAGATGTATTTCTTTAGTAGCGTGACAGTTATAGCAATGAGACGTATCATCTCTCCCCGGCCAGTTATTTTGAAAAAGTATGTTTTACAATAATTTGCAGTATGACGTTATCCATTGCTAAATTATGGCTCATCATAGACTTTAGCTAACCACAAAGCTAGCTAATGCCATGGCTATCAGTGGAAGACCGCTAACATTAATGAGCTCGGAAACCACAACAAACTTATTCTGCCTAAACAAAGTAATGATTACTGTATTTATAACTAGCATATCTGTAGTTACAGTCCCTGCATTGTAAAACGTAAGTTAGGCATGCGAGGAGTGAACATTTAGACATAGAGAAAAAGTATCAAACATAGCTTGTGAATACAAGTTATCTTTTCTTTTAAACATGTGTGAAATCCAATGAAGCAAATGTGCGTTCCTGACTGTCGTTCAGCTGCAGCATTAACGAGTCACATAATGGATTTAGTGCATCACTAAGTAGTAGATTTTAGAAGGCAGGCAAAAAAATGATGATTGAAAATGATTTGTTGTAGCTTGATGGATAGAATTAAAACAGTGCAGGTAAAGGGACAAGCAAGTTGACATTGTAATTATAAGGTAGTTTATAAGGCAATAGGGACTAACTATTACACACAAAAAAAAACATTAGGAGTGACCTTTGTCTTGTTTAATAATAATACAAATGATGATGATAATAATAATAATATCATCATCATCGATTTTTTTTTTATTATTACTGTCAATAATAATAGTAGTAGTAATAGTTGTGGCTGTAGCAGCAATCATTTTGTTTTTATTTTGTATGTCTCACCTGGCTTGTTTACTTTATATTTTGACAGATGGCAAGTGGTGGACGAAGTCAAGTATTTCACAAAAGGCCCATCAGGTACAGTCACATGCAACATCTGTACAGCCTCTGTGAGCCAGGGATCTGGCAGCATCAAATTTAAAAATACATTCAACTTGTGGGCACACCTTAAATCAAAACACAAAGACATCTACGAGAAGGCGCAAAAAGATGCACAGCCTCAAGTTCCAACCACATCATTGACACAGCCAACCCTAAAACAAGTGCTAGAGAAAACCACAAAATGGACTCTAAATGATCCAAGAACAGAGGAAATGGACAAACTCCTGATGGAGATGATAGCCACTGTCATCCTGCCTTTTGCAGTTGTTGAGGGTGCAGGGATTAAAAGGGTTATGGCCAAGGCAGAGCCCAGATACCCATTAAAAACAGAGAAATTTTTCCATAAAAAGAAGATGGACGAGATTTATACAGGAGTCGTAAGCAAAATAAAGAAACTGCTGTCAGTTGAAAATGCAGGAAACAGCATTTCTTTTTCCACTGACTGTTGATCAGGTTCAAATGAAGCACTCATGAGCTTGACAGCTCATTTCATTGATAAGAATTGGAAAAAAGATCCAACTTGTCTTGAATGTTAAATCCTTGTCACAGTCCCACACAGGACAGTACACTGGAGAGACATTTCTGTCCATGCTTGAGGAATGGGAAATTGATGAGGAGCGGGTCGTGCTTGTGCTCAGGGACAGTGGGGCAAATATGGTGAAAGGCATGTGCCTTGTAGAGATGCCAGACCTGAGCTGCAGTGCTCACATACTGCACCTGGTTATAAATGATGGCCTTAGTTCCCAGAGAGTGGTGGTGAACATTCTGGCAAAGCTCAAGAAAATTGCTACATACTTCAACCACTCTGTTACTCTGGCACTCTGGCACTGCAACGCCTGTCTAAAATTCAGGAGGAGCTAGGTGTCCCATAGCATTTTATCATACAGGCAGTACAGACGAGGTGGAACTCTACACTAAACATGTTGGTGAGGATGATCGAACAAAAAAGAGCCATCACTGCATATGCTAGCGACCATGGACATTTCTCATGCCTGTCAGCAGAGGAATGGTCCATTGTGTCGAACCTGGCAGAGACCCTTGGACCACTGGAGGAGGTGACACTGGAATTCAGTAGAGCAGACTCATCCACATCCTGCATTTTACCATGCACAGCAGTGTTACGCCGTTTACTTGAGTCAGAGGGATCAACCACCAGGGGTATTCAAACCATGAGAAAAACCATGCTGGATAGCTTGCAAAAAAGGTTTGCAAAAGTTAAGGACTCTAAAGAGGTGGTGCTTGCCTGTGTCCTTGACCCACGATACAAAGAGCGTCCTTTGGTACCAGAAATTCAGACAAAAGTGAAAACCTGGCTGAAAGAGACAAGTCCACCAGATTCTGCCAAACTCTATCTGAGGAGAGCAATCCCAAAAGGCCGAGAACAGACGACTAATTACCCAGTCTCCTAGACTCGCTTCACGACACTGTGCTCCTTCCATCCACCAGTGAGGCAGTGGAACCAGAGGGGTCATCGAAGAGCCAGAACGGTACTTCAGAGAGCCTGTCATTGACCGAAAGAGTGGAAATCCTTATGATTGGTGGAAACACAACACCAACCGTTTCACCAGACTGTCTGCTTTGGCAAGGCAGTACCTCTCCTGTCCACCCTCCTCTGTGGAGAGCGAAAGAGTGTTCAGCACCATAGGAAATATTTATGAGGATAGGCAAAGCTCTATGAAAGGAGAGAATGCAGAGAAACTTTGCTTCTTGAACTACAACCTGCCTCTGCTGGACTGGAGCTATTGAGGACTGACTGATTCAGTACACTACCTCATATACTGTATATAGTTTATATTTTGCTGTTGTTGTTATTTATCAGAACTTATAGAACTTAACAGAATATTTTTCTTTTCCAGTCTTGTTTAAAGTTATATTTATGAAGCTTACCAAGTTTATTAATACTGGTAACTTTGATTTTTTTTTTGTTGTTGTTGTGTTTTTGTTCCAAGGACTTTAAGTTTCATATCTTAAGTTTGTATTTTCATACATTTTATTTATCAGAACTTTAATATATTTTGATGTTCCTCTGTTCTGTTGTGACAATAAAACAAACAACTTTATTTTTAAACTGCATTATCATATTATTTTAGTGAGGACTCATAAATAACTACAAATAACTAATGTTAGGGAAATCTGTTTATGTTTTGTTACGCGTTTCTGGATTTTAAAAAAATATATATATCGGCCAATATATCGGAATATCGAATTTTTAAATCACCAAATATTTGTATCGATATCGGCCTTAAAAATCCTTTATCGGTCGGGCTCTAGTGTCAAGTCTTGAAATCAGACATAATCAAATGCACGTGTCACATAATTAGTCACACCTATCCATTCTTTTGTGTGAAATTCTGCAAAAAAATAACATGGTCCACAATGGAAGTCCACTTTGTACATGGAGGCTATGCCATGGCACACTTGCTGGAAGGCAGTGGCGGACTCAGGCTGTCGAAAAAAATGAAAAGGGCACCAGCTGCATGTAGTGGGGCACCAATGTGCAGGAATTTGTGATGCATTTATGGTGAAACAGTTCTAAACCCTGGTTAAGATTCAAATTGAGAATGAGCTGTACCGTTGAAGTCGGAGGTTTACATACACTTAGGTTGAAGTCATTAAAACTAATTATTTGACCACTCCACATATGTCATATGTCAAACTATAGTTTTGGCAAGTCGGTTAGGACATCTACTAAGTCATTTTTGCAACAATTGTTTACAAAAAGATTATTTCACCTATAATTCACTATATCACAATTCAAAAGTTTACATACACTATATTGACTGTGCTGTAGGCTAATTGACATAATTTGAGTCAAATAGAGGTGTACCTTTGGATGTATTTCAAGGCCTACCTTCAAACTCATTGCCTCTTTGCTTGACACCATGAAAAAAATCTAAAGAAATCAGCCAAGACAGAAATGAAATTGTAAATCCTTGGGAGCAATTTCCAAATGCCTGAAGGTACCACGTTCATTTGTACAAACAATAGTACGCAAGTATAAACACCATGGGAATGCGCAGCCGTCATACCGCTTGGGAAGGAGACGCATTCTGTATCCTAGAGATGAACGTACTTTGGTGGGAAAAGTGCAAATCAATCCCAGAACAGCAAAAGGACCTTGCAAAGTTGCTGGAGGAATCAGGTACAAAAGTATCTACAGTGTATATAAAGTCTACACACCCCTGTTCAAATGCCAGGTTTTTGTGATGTAAAAGAATGAGACAAAGATAAATCATGTCAGAACATTTTCCACTTTTAGTGTGACCTATAATGTGAACAATTCAATTAAAAAACAAACTGAAATCTTCCAGGGGGAAAAATGAAAAATAAAAACCTTACAATAATGGTGTTTGGCACCAATGGAAACGCGGCATAACTTTCTGGGGACTTTGTTTCCCCACATGTATACACAGGCCTGGATCACGCACATGAACACGTAAGGCCTTTTCACAGAGGATTGTTCTAAGCCCTGGGCTATCTTAGCCCCAGGCTAAGACTGGCCCCGTGTTAGCTTAGCCTGTGTTCACACAAGAGTTTGTTAACCCTGGGCTAAGGTTTAACCCTAGGCTACGAATTCACAGCAGCCTACATCACTGACACGTGATCAATCTTACGCTACAATGATTCAATTAACGACTTCATGACATCGGTTGATCAAGATGCCCACCCTGTCGGTATTTGCTTTGACAACTTTGTTTATACTATGCAAAGAAAGAGAAAAACATTAGTCAACCTTCATTCTTTTGACATATTTGCTAGATTTACGTCCAAAGCAAGCTGCAATAACTACTTCATTAAGATTTAGCAAGTATTAATGAAACAACAGAAGTTTGCAATGTGAAAGGACCGAAACAGAAATACCGAGCCGTTGGTAACAGCGCGCGTCTAGAGTGTATGTAAAGTAAGTGAAAGGGCAGGTTTTGTGATTGGACAATAATAGTTCTATGGTTTTGTTCTTGACCCTGTTTCACACTGGTTATTTTGTCACCGTGTTTCTGGGGCTAGCCCTGAAAAGTCGGTGCTAACCCTGCTCCGGTGCAGGGCCAGCTAGCCCTAGGCTAAGTGTGGTGCTAGCCCACTTCAAAATATGCACGTGTGAACACTTGCCTAGTCCTGGGCTTAGGAAGCTCTTAGCCCTAGGCTAAGGTGCAGTGTGAACACGCCTATACATGCCCTGGTAGAAGCTGTGGCACAATTGAGCACCCTCAATAACAGCTGAAACCCAGACTGATTACAATTGTGACAGAATTCTGGAAACTGGACTTATGTCGCATGTCACTACTTTTCAGGAGAGCCATTTGTAAGAAGAAAAACATGTTCTAGGACATTTTGTCTTTTTTGCAGAAATGCCTTCTTGAAGATGTATATTTTAATGTGACTTAATAACAAACTAGTATGCAAAGTGTAAATGCAAATAAAATTTAAGACTAAAACACTTGTTTAACCTGCGGAAAATACAGGACTTTTCCTTTCATTGGCTAAGATAATGAAGGGGCTGGACATGCTGACATACTGAGTTCTGATTGGTCTATCATATAAACAGCATTAACTTACCAGCTAGCTAACATTTCCTGGTTTGTAGCTTGTGTGTGATTATGCTTAACTATTATGTTTGCACAGTAAATAACGTTACTGTTAATGTTAGCTAGCTAGGTAACAACACTGACTTACCAGCTAGCTAACATTTCCTGGATTCTAGCTTGTGTGTGATTATGCTTAGCTATTAAATTTGCATTGTCTTTACAAAAGTGAACAAGTCACTTAATAAGCTATCTGATTGACCGGTCATTCATCCAGGTGTGTGTGATTATGCCTAATTTATAACCCTATAATGGCTCAGTGGCTGTCCACCTGCACTCAAACTATCTGCACTTACATTGCTGCTACTGTTTTTAATGAATCCGGCTGCTAAACTACTTTACATTTCACTGTACTGTTTATACGTGATGTATCATGTCCATATCAAGAAAACTTTAATTTTATTAATTTTACTTTAATTGATTTGATATAGTATGTGTTTATTAGAGACCGACCAGACCAGTTTAGCACAAGGTCAGAGTGTCCCCATTTGAATACTTAAATAAGCTGGGTGGGGTTAAGGCCTAAGAGGGTGTGAACTACGCTGAATGTGCGTAAACAAAGACCATCTCTCTGGGAAGTGTGAATCTTTCGAGCCTCTATCTAATCTCTATCTAATCTTTCGAGTATAGCAGATTATCAACTTTTAAAGCAGCATATCTCTCCCATAACTTTATCAAACAGTATTGCTTTATATATCATTTCAAAGCTCTGAATCTGGACCTTTATAAAATGCAATAAAAAGCAAAACTCAAATTTTGCGATAAGCCCAGTTTCCCGAATTCTGTCACAATTGTTGGCTCCTGAAAACAGTTAAAATTGAGGTAATTTTCCATAATTGCATTCCTCTCCAAAGTCAAGGCAAGTAAATGGAAGGGTAAGGAGTCATGTAATGCGGTAAATACCATGGTGAGCCCTAGAGGGTTTAGCCCCAAATAGAAGATTTCTACTGTTAGCATGACCCTTCTGTGAGTGGGGAGACTTTAGGGAGACCATAAAGCTAATCCTCTGGGAGGGCAGTAGCTTTACCGCTGCTCTTTGGCTTCTCAGATCAAATCAAAAGAATTTCATAAAGCCCCTTTAACTTCAACAGTTGACACAAAGTGCTTGAACACATACATAGCCTAAAATCCCACAGATCAAGCAATAAGATGTTAATGAAAATAGGTGGGAAAAACTCCCAAGAATGTCAAGGATCTAGGAAGAGACCTTGATTAGATTATAAGCAACGGTTTTAAGGCTAAACAGTATCCCATCAAGATATATTATACCCATACTGTTAATGTGTACAGCAACTGTAAATCCATATGTATTATACCCTGAATTATAGGCAGACCATCCAGGTAATTACAAAAAACCAAACAGAAAATTGTTGGTAGTGTTCATACCCTTTTTTCATTATTTGTTATAGGCATCTTTGGAAACAGTTAAAGCCATGAGTCTATTTGAAATAGTCTAACTGCTTTGCACATCTGGAAAGCAATTTTCGCCCCTTGTTTTTGCAAAATTGCTCAAGCTCCATCAAGTTGGATGCGGACCTTTGTTGAAAAGCTATTTTCAAGTCTTTCCACTTATTCACAATTGGATTGATGTTCGTGCTTTCACTGGGCCACTCCAGAACATTGAGCTTTTTGTTTTAAAGCCACTCCACTGTGGCTTTGCCTATATGTTTGGGGTTGTTGTCCTGCTGTAAGATTAATCTTCTCCCAAGTCCCAGGTCTTTAGCAGGTTTTCTCTGTATTTCACTGCATCCATTTTGCCCTCTATCTTCACAAACTTTCCTGGCCTTGACGCAGAGAAACATCCCCATAGCATGATGCTACCACCACAATGCATCATGGTAGTGATGCTGTTCTAAGAATGATGTGTGTTAGGCTTGCCAACAAGCTCTGATTTGGTCTCATCGGATCATATAACGTGAATACTTTCGAGAGCACTCCACCTATTTCTATACAATGAAAGTAAACTGCTTAGATAATGTGTTTTCTATTTCTAAAGTGAAATTCGGGTTGTGTGCATTCAGTAATTTGATATCTGCTGCCCTCAATTTGTGTGGGATAAGTGGAAAATTATATGTGCCTGGTCCAGGACCAGATAGTGATCCTCAGAATTGTCCCTTTAGATTGCTACTCATTAATCAGCGCATCCTAGACTTATTGTAATGGCCAGTGAATGTAAAATAGGTCCCTTACATTAACCACTAACAAATGATAAAGGATCAGGCTTTAGTTTATATACTCTATAAGTTGTGTTCAATTTTTAAAAGGGCAAAATTATTAAATATAGTGCTAACTAGTGCTGGGGGTAATGTCATGGTTCGACTCCATTCCTTTTCATTTCAATTCTGATTTAGGAACTACGCTTAAATTGATATGCGTAATTCACTTCAATAATTTGCATTAAGGAACCTTCATAAAATTGCGTTTGATTAACTTTTCTTGAATAATATGGAACTGACCCCAACTCTGAGTAAGTTGCAACTTTTTTTTTAAATGAGCAAGTTGTTAATTTAACAATTCAAATAAATTAATCAGTTAACATTATCAAATGCATGTGTAATGTAACAGGTTCATTTAAAAGTACATTCCCCAACAATAGGCCTTACATAGTGTATAATTGAGCTGAACTGTACCCACAGTATGACTCAGCAAAGATGTATACACAGTTGGGATACACGTTGGGTAATGAATCGGTATACATACAGTATGCATCAAAGAGCTCTTTGAGTTGGTTGCTTCCATACCTGTGTGCTTGTTACTAAGAGGACTTCTAAGATATACTTCGTTATATTAGCACTCAGTGTTGCTCAGGCGCTATGAAAGAGGTTCTATTAAAGGCACATTGAGGGAGTCAGATATTGTATGCTGTAGTTCTGAAGAAAGACTTATGTGGTTGCCCACTGGATTATGACACAGGGGAACTACATAATGGACCAGGCTACTGGAGATGAACTGACAGGTCATAGCAGAGCTAAACAGCAACATCTGTCTGGGTCATCAAGTAGTTCTCAGTTTCCTCCAGAGGTGTATCTGTCTCATTTTAAAGAAAAACGAGTGAAGAGCAATGGTAAAAGGCATAGCATAAGACCTGTAGACAAGGTGGGTTTATCTTTCAGATCTAGATCTAGCTCACACATCAACACACGCACACACGCACACACACACACACACACACACACACACACACACACACACACACACACACACACACA
>JACXGI010014256.1:5000-19370 GCA_016801175.1 Esox masquinongy | reverse complement strand
ATGAGTTGACTGTAAAGAAATGTGTGATGAGTTGACTGTAAAGAAATGTATGATGATTTGACTGTAAAGAAATGAATGATGAGTTGACTGTAAAGTAATGTATGATGAGTTGACTGTAAAGTAATGTGTGATGAGTTGACTGTAAAGAAATGTGTGATGAGTTGACTGTAAAGAAATGTGTGATGAGTTGACTGTAAAGGAATGTGTGATGAGTTGACTGTAAAGACATGTGTGATGAGTTGACTGTAAAGAAATGTGTGATGAGTTGACTGTAAAGAAATGTATGATGAGTTGACTGTAAAGAAATGTATGATGAGTTGACTGTAAAGAAATGTGTGATGAGTTGACTGTAAAGGAATGTATGATCAGTTGACTGTAAAGTAATGTATGATGAGTTGACTGTAAAGAAATGTATGATGAGTTGATTCTAAAGAAGTGTAGGATGAGTTGATTGTAAAGAAGTGTAGGGTGAGTCGACTGTAAAGGAATGTATGATGAGTCGACTGTAAAGGAATGTATGATGAGTCGACTGTAAAGGAATGTATGATGAGTCGACTGTAAAGGAATGCATGATGAGTCGACTGTAAAGTAATGTATGATGAGTAGATTGTAAAGAAGTGTAGGATGAGTTGATTGTAAAGAAGTGTAGGATGAGTTGACTGTAAAGAAATGTATGATGAGTTGACTGTAAAGAAATGTATGATGAGTTGACTGTAAAGTAATGTATGATGAGTTGACTGTAAAGAAATGTATGATGAGTTGACTGCAAAGAAATGTATGATGAGTTGACTGTAAAGATGCCTTCCCTTTTTAATGTGGCATGAACACAACATGTTTTCATCTGACTGTCAAAAATACTACTTATTATATACAAATTAGATTACATGTACACATTCAACCCTAACCAGTTTAGTCATTAAAACGGTGCATTGAGCAACCACCAAAGAGTGCAACCACCAAACAGCTTCAGCCCACTGGGGCTGAAGCTGTTACTGGGAAAAGAATCAGAGAGAGCGAAACAGCAACGCCCATCAACTGACTGTATGTATTAAATGCATCTGATGATGCATGAAGGCAGTATGAAATGCAGTACCCTATTTAGCCAGATAGCATCAGATAAATGGGTTACAGATGCAGAGCCAGAGGGGGCGCTGTATCCCTCGCTTGATTGCTTGATCTGAACTGGATACGTTTTTCTGTCAGTGTCTGTCTCAGTCAAATAGACTGTTTATGTTTTACATGGATGAGAAACGAGTTACAGTACAGTGGTCCAGGCCTCCTCCTCCTTGTCCTGAAACACCACCTCCTCCTTCCCCATGTCCTCCTGCCCACCTCCTTGTCCATCACCTAGTCAAGCTCCTCAACGTCTTTCTCTTGTTCATCTCCTTCTCTCCTCCCTTCAGACTTCATCCCTCCAGTCATCCACGGCCCACCCAAAGTCCCGTCATCATCGTCCACCAGTCGGACCACCTCCACGCGGTCTCCTCCGTACTTCACCACGGTCCGACCGCTCCTCACAACGTCTCCTGGTCAGCGCTCCCGGACGACCACAACCGTGCGGAGTGCGGCCGGTGCCGTGCTTGTCCCCGGAGACAGTCAGAAAGCCAATCAGATCCCAGACCTCTTGAGCCCCGGTAAGATTTCCCATGACCTCTGCATCCCCGGCATTGACCTTGACCTGACGACCTGCTTACAAGTTTAAAATCTGTTTTGAAACTCACGGTACACAGTAAACTAGACCCTCCCATTTGAAAATAATGTTCAATGCATTTGTTTTACAATAAAGAGGTATTTTATACTAGCGATTTAAACGTCATGTCGAACATTGCTATTAACACTTTGTAGTTACGTTTCAGTCACGTTTCAGTCACGGCTATCTATCCAACATTCCTTTTTTTTTCTTTTTTTTTACATTTTGTGGTAGGTAACGGCCGGTTGGCACCAGCCCCGGATGTCCCCCCTCCTCCCCCACAGCCTCCCGTCCAGCCCCCCCAGGACCACTGCCCCTCCCGGGTAACGGCTGAGGTGTCCTGGCCTCGCACCCATCAGGGGCAGACGGCCAAGCAACCCTGCCCTGTGGGCACCCTGGGTAAGAGGCTAATCCTTAGGCTGGACGGGGGGGAACCGATGTTGTCCAACCCAGAAGCCGTATCTTTATTTTTCCGGACGGCACACGAGTGCGCTCAGCCAAGCGACTCACTTTCTTCTTAACGTCTGCGATGGAAAGCCACTCCGGCCCGAGACAAACGAATCACACGCAGCTTATGAGGGATTAACATAATGTTGTATTTAGTTCCCCAGACAAACACGTGTTTCGTTAGGTTTAGTTTATTAGGATTCCCGTTACCTATTTCAACACGACACACACCGTTCCTGGACTCTACGTGAAATGGAACAATGCAGGGCAGAGTGGAGAACAGGTGAAGTCAGGAACAAAATCGCCACACATCTCTGGACATAAAGAATAAAATTTTGGCTAGACAGCAAGAGACGATAAACAGATAATTCACCCACTGTTCACATTTTCTACAGAACTATTCATATAGATTCATATATACAGCTCTGGAAAAAATCAAGAGACCACTGCACCTTTTTCTTTCCTTTCCAAAAAAGTTGGAAAGGAAGGTTTTGAGTGAGGAACAAAAGGGTTAAAATTAAGAGACCACTGCAAATTGAACGCTTCTGTTCCTCACACAAAGCTTTCCTTTTCAACTTTTTTGGAATGGAAAGAAAAAGGTGCAGTGGTCTCTTAATTTTTTCCAGAGCTGTACATGAACCTTTTCATATATACAGTAAAGATTCATATATATATATATATATATATATATATATATATATATATATATATATCTTATATATATATATAATGACTTAATTAGATGTTGATCAAGGTGTAGATACTTTCTATGTATGACTGTAATAAGTATGACTATAATACCGGCCACTGGGGGAGATAGTGATAGTAAAGTCTTTTACCTTTAAGTTGCCTGCCGGATTTCTAGCATTGTGTACAGGCAGGACGGGGGGTCTGTTCAGATGAACCATTCTTTATTTGGCATATGATGAGGCTGACCCAGCATTTGTTTGAAAGCCCCTTAGCATGTCGTAGCGTCTCACAGAGGTTAGCTAGCAGGACAGGAACCAGGAACTAACCGTAGCACCTGTTAATGTGAAACACAGAACCTCCTAGTGCGGTTGACACACACACACACACACGCACACTGCTGGCTCAGTAAACCTGTGGCACCTCGGTACCCGTTGTCTCCCTCCCCCGAATGTCAGCGCTGTCTCACCGCGTTAGCTTAGCGTGTTGTCATGACCTGTGTGTGTGTGTGTGTGTGTGTCTACACAGGCGTGGCCACATACGTGTGTGTGGACCAGCAGGGCTACTGGGATCCTCAAGGCCCCGACCTCAGCAACTGCACGTCTCCCTGGGTCAACCACATCATGCAGAAAGTGAGTGTGACTGCTGGCAGCGTCCATTGCGGCTCTGCCAGCCTCCCATTGTAACGAGCTCCAGGGGGCTCATTACCGCTCTCCACCGGGGGGCAGTTTCATCTGGAGGATGCTCATGTTGAAGACTGAGCGCCGTGGACTATAAAGTGTTGACCGTGTTGATTCAGGGCTCTTTAGTTGTGATGTCGAGTTTGTGCCGTCGGTCTGAAAGACGACCCAGGGCTAAAGGATGGAGCTACGAGATGTGTCATCACTATATAGGCAATTCATATCATGACGTAGCGATATGTTTAAATTGGTTAATTGCCTGAACCTTGATTCTCCAACTTTCTCTGAAAGTCTGCACTTATTTTACGGGATACTTTGAGATTTGTTTAAAATGCCCTACTCACCCAGAGTCACGTGGACCATTTTGATGTCTCTGCATGCATGTTGAAGAAGGCACATAGTTAGCTTAGCGCAAATGCTAACAGCGGGAGGATAGAGCCTCTGACTGTTCTAGAGCTGAGTGGTGATCTGCAGTGTTTCCCGACCAACAGGTGGTTATCTATTTCCCTGCTGTTGAGAGGATCTGGCCAGCTGCCCTGTGCAAAAAAAAAAAAAAGAAATCTTGAACTTCCTTTAGACCGCAGCAGAGACAAAGCAATTGAACAGACGAGTTCTTCTGACTCTGGGTCAATAGGAAATGATCTCAAGTCCCCCGAAGAAACATTTCAAAAAACAAAATGGACGACATCATGGATCACCTCTTCCTCGTCCTCCAGTTGCGTAGCGGAGAGACGGCGGCCATCGTGGCCAGGGAGCTGGCTGAGCAGACGAAAGCCCTGCTCCGTCCCGGTGACGTCCCCTCCACCGTGAAGGCCATGGCTCAGCTGGTTGATCTGCTCGACGTTCAGCTCAGGAACCTGACCCCCGGGGGCAAAGACAGCGCTGCCCGCAGCCTCAACAAGGTAGTTTCGGGGTGTGGGGGTTTCGTTAAAGACATTAAGCACTTTTATGAAACCCAACAGAAGAAGAAAGACATGCGCCTGATATTTTCATAAATAAATTCAATTAACTCTCTAATTGAATAATATGGCTCATTAGCACGCAAATTATAATCTTTGTGATAATTACGGTTATGATATTGAAGGTTTCCAATTATTAAGGAGTGGGTATTGTAATTAGAGCTACAACTCATGTGACATAAATGGAAGGATGTGAGAAGGTGGGAGATGGAGGGAAGGAGGAGAGATGAATGGGGGAACGAGGGAAGGAGGAGAGATGAATGGGGGAGTGAGGGAAGGAGGGCAGATCCCAGGGCAAGATGGAAGGGGCACGAAGGGAAATCAAAATGTTTTAACTGGTCGAAAGTGGGAGGACGGGACGTTTAGCTCAGTTCGAAAGGGCTTTTATTTTCGGAGCGTTTCATTCACAGAACTTCAGAGTAGCCAGTAGATGTGGTTCTGTTGTTTGGTACTGTGCGTTTTGTGTGTCTGTGTGTGGTTCTAACCAACCTCTCTGGACCAACCATGTTCACAGCTGCAGAAGAGGGAGAGGTCCTGCAGGTTTTTTGTCCAGGTATTTCACCCGCTCTGTACCTGCCCTACTTATCCACTTCCACACCCTCGAGTGACACACTGTTCCCTATTTAGTGCACTTCTTTTGACAGGTTCTGGTCAAAAGTAGGTACACTTTATTGGGGATAGGTGTTTGACACTCAACAACAGCATGCTTGCTGCGCATTGAAGGCACTGCACATCAAGTCAGCGCCGTGCATAGAAATCAAATTCTATTGCGCTGTGGTTTGGTTGTCTTGTGATTTATTTATTTTTATATATAAAAAACCTTTGAGGAGTGAGTTCTTTGACAGTGTTCTATTTTGGAATTCTTTAGAGCTATTGCAGAATTCTACAGTTCTGTTGCGGAACAGTTTTTGTTCCAGAAATTTGCACTTTCCTGAAGGATGAAATAATCAGCCCCTTGTGATGTCATCATTGGAACCAGTGGGAATATTCAAAAAATAGATGGCATATGCTCCTCAAAGGGTTAGCTGTAGTTTTTTTGGATGTTGGGTTCTCTTTTTTGTGTCTTTCACATACCATCGCCATGTTTTGTTTATCACTGTTCGATTCCTGTGGTTGGAAATCTGCTCCAATTCAAAATAATAATAATTTCTTCAGCTTGTGTTAACGCTTTTCATTACAAAAATAATTTCAAAGTGCTTGACAATGTCACTTAAAATGTGGTATAATAACCAGTATGTCAAGACCACTACTGTTCAAAGGTCTAGGGTCACTTAGAAATGTTTTGTTTTTGAAAGAAAAGTGACATCAAATTAAAATGACATCAAATTTATCCGAAATACTGTGTAGACATTGTTAATGTTGTAAATAACTATTGTAGCTGGAAACTGCAGATTTCTTTGTTGAGTAGTGGAGTATCTGGAGCATCAGCAATTGTGGGTTCGATTACAGGTTCAAAATGGCCAGAAACAAATAACTTTCTTCTGAAACTCGTCAGTCTATACTTGTTCTGAGAAGCGAAGGCTATTCCATAAGAGATACTGCCAAGAAACTGAAGATCTCGTACAACGCAGTGTACCAATCCCTTCACAGAACGGCGCAAACTGGCTCTAGCCAGAATAGAAAGAGGAGTGGGAGGTCCCGGTGCACAACTGAGCAAGAGGACAAATACACTAGTGCCTGGTTTGAGAAACAGACACCTCACAGGTCCTCAACTGGCAGCTTCATTAAATAGTTCCCACAAAACAAAAATTACAACAGTGAAGAGGTGACTCTGGGATGCTGGCCTTCTAGGCAGAGTTGCAAAGTAAAAGCCATATCTCAGACAGGTCAATAAAAAGAAAAGGGTTAGGGTTAAAGGGTTAAAGTGTTATGAATAGACAAATCTTAATTTGAGGTGGTCACAACGAAGAACATTTGTGAGACGCACACCAAATGAAAAGATGATGGAGGGGTGCTTGACACCATCTGTCATGCATGGTGGAGGCAATGTGTTGGTCTGGATGTGCTTTGGTGGTGGTAAAGTGGGAGATTTGTACAGGGTGAAAGGGATCTTGAAGAAGGAAGGCTATCACTCCATTTTGCAACATGTGATACCCTGTGGTTGACGCTTGATAGGACCAAATTTCCTCCTACAACAGGACCATGATCCAAAGCACAGTTCCAAACTATGCCAGAACTCTTTAGGGAAGAAGCAGTCAGCTGGTATTCTGTCTATAATGAAGTGGCCAGCACAGTCACCAGATCTCAACCCTAGTGAGCTGTTCTGGGAGCAGCTTGACTGCATGGTACATAAGAAATGCCCATCAAGCCAATCCAACTTGTGGGAGGTGCTTCAGAAAACAAGGACATTTCAAAGTGACCCCAAACTTTTGAACTGTAGTGTACATTGCATCCATTTATATCGCTGTACTTTAGGCTATTTACTTTTTTATTTATAATCTAAGGAATAGAAGGAGCAGACGAAAGCTGCTATTTTCATGTATGGAACTTTCAGTGAACGATGCACATTGATTATAAAGTGTAACTTCTAACTGTTTGTCGGCTTTGTTTAACCATCATCACAACCCAAAATGTGCATTTTCAAGTTCTTGCAATGAAACACTATATAGCCTGAAAACACAGTTGAAGCGAAACCTTTGATACAAGGACGTTTCAGTCCTCACGTCCATAGCCCTGTCGAAAGTTGACATGCCTTTCTATCGAAACAGTGAAAGGTAGAATACTTTCCTGTAGCGTCATCAGCTTTTAACTGGCCCTTTAAAACACCATGTGATGTTCGTATGGTCCATTGTGTTTCAGTTTGGTCTCACCTGATGTCATGATATTATTTCCATTATGTTGCTGTTTGCTATTTTTGTTTACTTGTTGTTTTTTTTATTCTATGTTAATGTTGTTGATTCATGTTGAAGCTATGGACTAGCGCTGTGTTATAGAATCCCCGTGGGATTCTACTCGCCATGTTTCTGGTCGACTAAAATCAAAGTGCACAACATCAAAAGCACCCAGGAGCCTTGCTCCCTGTAAACACTGCCTTACTCTGCTAGCCATGCTGTCTTTCTCTCTCTCTCTCTCTCCCTCTCTCTCTCCTTTACTCTCTCATTTCCTCTCGTCCCTCTCTCTTTCACTTTTTTCTCCTGATGCAGTCTATTTCCCCCTCTGTGTCAAACTGTAGACGTCAGCACCGCTTGTCACATCACGCAAGCTGACATAAAGAACATACACACGCATGCATGCACACACACACACACACACACACACACACACACACACACACACACACACACACACACACACACACACACAGACACTGAAAACCTACATACAGTGTTCTCTCTCTCTCTCACACACACGCTCGAAAACCTCGATGAGTCAGAACAAACATTGCCATGTGCGTTCTTTGATGAAATTCACACAGAAACTAAACTTGCCTTGAAGGTTTGGATAATTAGAAGCTTGAAAGTAGACATTGACATCAAAGGCCAACGTATGCTATCATGAATAATGGACTGGCTGTCTGACATGTCCAGCATCTTTGTTTTTAATGACAGTGATTTGGTCCGTCGGGCTGGTCTGGTACAAATGCCAGGGCACATTTGTTGTCCTAGTCCTCCCCGTACCGTTGGAATCAAGTTGCAGATGTTACACCTTCATTACTACGGCTGGAAATAATCTATTGCTTATTAGCTACGCCGAGGTAATAAAAAATGTCATCAACGCCCCCCACCCCCCCTCAAACCGCCGTTAATCGTAACAGTTTACGATTAGAAATGCACATTTATGCACGAATGCACACGCACACACGCGCGCAAACACACAGTCAAACCTGCGCCCGCGCACACACACGCACAAGCGCACGCTCACAGACATGCATACGTGTGATAAGAGTGGGTAGGCTTCTTGTTTTAATTGCTTTTAATTGCCGGGATAGAAAATTAATTTCTAACTATATTACGGACAGAGGCTGGTTCGAGTGGTTAATTTATTGAAAATTGAAAATGTGTTAGTTATCAGTTGGTCAAAGAGATAAGTTGGTCAGTGGGAGATTGGGGTCAAGGGGGAGGACGGCAGGCTAGCTGAAAGACAGACAGAGTGATATTTGGGGTGTAGCATGTGACATCTACTGCGTTAAAAGCCTAATTCGGCCCTGGTGTTTTATGACACACACACACATCCCAATGCCTGGTCAGACTCGTCAACACCAAAGACACCGATGGAAACCCCAAAACACCTCAAAAACACAGTAAAAGACTGATCATTCTGTTCCATCATCCCCCTTTACTGTGGCTCTGCTAACATCACATCTTAGCTCGGAGGAGATGGTGTGTGTGTGTGTGTGTGTGTGTGTGTGTGTGTTTGGGGACAAGCGGAGCGGCCCAGTGCTATCCTATTCCGCTCCTGCCTTTTCTGCTGGATTACCCCAACGCTTCAAAACATTTCACTTCTGCCCCATTTACTGGTGTGCATGTGTATGTGTGTGTGTGTTCGTGTGTGTGCATGCATGTGTGTGTTTTCATACCAGGCTCCAGTTAACCATTTTACTCTCTCTCACGCAGACATTTTCCCTTCCACTACAGCTCACACACACGCACACAGTCACACAAACGCACACGCACACAGTCACACAAACGCACACACACACACACACACACACACACACACACACATCAATACAAACACACATTGGCACATTCACAAACACACACGCATCAGGGAGATGTGTGTGTGTAAGGGCTGTCTGTGACATTTCTATGTTAGCTGTGTGTGTGACTGTGTGCGTGTGTGTGACTGTGTGCATTTGTGTGACTGTGCGTGTGTGTGACTGTGTGCGTGTGTGTGACTGTGTGCGTGTGTGTGTGAGCTGTAGTGGAAAGGAAAATGGAGACAGGCCTTTTATACTCAGAGGAAAGATAGTAAAGGATTACATAACTCGTGTGTGTGTGTGTGTGTGTGTGTGTGTGTGTGTGTGTGTGTGTGTGTGTGTGTGTGAGTGTCAGGCTGCAGTGTGTATGCACATCAAACAATATGAATGCTTTTTGAAGAACATACATCATATAGACTACATACATATATATAAATAAATATATATTTATATATATAAAATGAATATGAGTACTTATATCTATAATAAATGCTTTTAAAATTACATTATTTATAGCACTATTTTAAGTCTACATAAGCCCGTTGACAATTTTGGTGGTCTGCATTAATTATTTATTTCTTTGCAAAATGTACTAATAATCCCTGAAAATCATTTATTCTCCAAAATTGGGATTATATTCTGGTGACTATGCTGTAGTATTTATTTATGTATTCCAGACCAAAACAGTAATTTACTTTCAACTATAACAATTGATTGAGAATATAAATAGTTCCTGAATAGAATATATGTTTTGGTCCCCTGATGCTTGTTAATGGTCGTTTTTCCCAGCGCCATACCAATTACACTTTACACAAGGCTTCATTCAGCCTGACATACACAGTATTACACTACTGACATCCATACCGATACACTTTACACAAGGCTTCATTCAGCCTGACATACACGGTATTACACTACTGACATCCATACCGATACACTTTACACAAGGCTTCATTCAGCCTGACATACACGGTATTACACTACTGACATCCATACCGATACACTTTACACAAGGCTTCATTCAGCCTGACATACACGGTATTACACTACTGACATCCATACCGATACACTTTACACAAGGCTTCATTCAGCGTGACATACATGGTATTACACTACTGACATCCATACCGATACACTTTACACAAGGCTTCATTCAGCGTGACATACACGGTATTACACTACCACCATACATGGGAGGGGGGGACAGTGGGCTGTACTGAATGTATATAGACCTCTAACCATACATGGGAGGGGGGACTCAGTGGGCTGTACTGAATGTATATAGACCTCTAACCATACATGGGAGGGGGGACTCAGTGGGCTGTACTGAATGTATATAGACCTCTAACCATACATGGGGGGGGCAGTGGGCTGTACTGAATGTATATAGACCTGAGCTCAACCTTCAATGGAGAGCTCTCGACCTGACTCTGCTGAGAGTGCTAACTGCTCCAGGTTTACAAATCTTGAATAAAGCTTTAATGAGCAGAATCTACGGCATCCCTGCCTTTCTCATTAGAATTTCCACGACAGGATGTGATGTCATCCTTCCTGACGGGGTGCTTTTATAGTAGCCACAGGGGTGAACACATAGCCCCCGGTCAGTTGGCCGACCGTGGTGCCCGCACCGCCGCGGTGTTGGGCTCAATTCCCACGGCGGCGCCGGTACGAAAATGTATGCGCTCGCAAGTACAAGTCACTGTGGAGAGACTCTCCAGTGACACATGAGAATCCATCTGAAATCTCCGTGCAGCTGAGACGTCCCATCAGAGGGGGGTGCTACAACAACACGAGGACATCCCTGCCGACGATGCCACCCCCTAACCTGGCCACTAAGCATTCAGCCCTAGGTGCTACCAGCCACGTGTCAGCCACCCTCAAACGTAGACTGCGGTGGACAGCTTGGCAGTTCAAAATAGTGCCTTAGATTGCTGTGCCACCTGTGAGCTGCTTACTATCTATAGTTTAAACATACAGTGCCAGGTGAAGGTTTAGTGACTGGTACTGAGCATGTTCTCACTGTCTCTCTTTCCCCCCTTTTTCTCACTCTTTCTCTCTCTCTCTTCTCTCTAGTGTATACATGCTCTGCTCTTCTTTTTCCCCACTGCTAAGTGGAGCAGAATGATTCACTACAATGCTCCAGTCAGTCCCTGACACACACACACACACATCCCTCAGCTTTCGGGGGCCAACACCCCCACAGTGTGACTAAACAGGCGTAAACATCCACCTCCTACTGTAAAGACTACACATCTCTCTCCCTCTGACATTGCAGGGAGTGGATGTGCGTATTGAACTCTTACACACACAACACAGCCCGTTTTGGGTTTTGTAAAAGCTTCATAGTTGTCAATAGTATTAATTAATAACACTATACACACACATGATAAAAATATAATGTCATCATAATGTAGATAACATGTATGTTATTACATTGTCACACTCTGTTACATTCTAGAGTGTTGTGTGTGTGTGTGTGTGTACGTGGGTGTATGTGTGTGTGTACGTGTGTGTGTACACGCATGTGCGAATAAGTGTGTATATGTGTGTCCATTTCCAGCCTGATTTTTCCTGAAGTGAAGAGATTAATTAGTTTTGGTTAACATGCTGGGACTTCCTTCCTCATATGCAGTTAACCTCATTAGCCCCTGGCCAGGAAAGGACCTTTGATTAGCATACTAGGTAGCAGGAGCTTTTACCACACTACTGTTAGCTAACATATCAGAAGAGCTATTAGCACACTAGAATTAGCTAGCATATCAGAAAATCTGTTAGCACACTGGAATTAGCTTGCATATCAGAAAAGCTATTAGCCCACCAGAATTAGGTAGCATATCAGTAAAGCTTTTAGCAAAATTGTATTAACTAGCATGTCAGAAGAACTAATTCTAGACTAGATTTAGCTAGCATATCAGATGAGCTATTAGCACAAGCGTTTTAGCTAGCCTATCAGAAGAGCTAATAGCATAGTAGTATTAGTTAGCATATCAATGTCTTAAAAGCAAACTATTTTTCAGTTTGAACAACTGGCATACAAGCATACAAGCTAGCATGTTGTACTAAAATGTGCTTCACAATGAGCCCTACTTAAAATGTTCTATTGAAGGAAATGTGTGATATTATTAACATTAGGGTCTACTTGATTACTAAAATAAACATTACTAATCAGACACTAGGCACAATCAAAATATTACTTCTGTTTTCACCCAACACCTTTAAATTGGAGAGGCGCCACATTGGGTGACCACAGAGCCACTAGGGTTAACTGCCTTGTTGAAGGACACAACAACAAATTTGTTTCAGCTTGCCAGGTCAGCCAGTCAATCCGGCAAGCTTTTGGTTGCTGGTCAGATGCTCTGACCACTAGGTCACCAGACAGTCCTGGCACAGAATGGTCTCTACCTGGTCTTGTTGCTATGATTGTTGCTATGGTCATTCATCCTCTGTCCTCTCCCTCACTCACTTCTCTACCTCCTGTAAACTCCCTCTGCCCCACTTTTTGTCTCTCTCTCTTTCTCCCTTTTTCTCTCTCCCTCACACCCTCTCTTTTTCCCGTTCTGTCTCCCTTACTCGTCCTTTCATTTCCACTACCTCTCTCCCAGTCTCTGCTTCTATCTCTCTGTCTCCCTTTCCAGGCCTCTCTCCCATATTTTCTATGCAGGGAAAAGAAGTCAATGGAAAAAGAAACACAGGTGCCACCCATAAGGGGTTTCTAACAGGGATTAGCAGGGGCATAGGGGACGACAGGAGAGAGACTTCATGTTATTGATGTTTCCCACATCTCTCTCTACTCACCTCTCATGGTTAGAGAGAGAGAGAGAGAGAGAGAGAGAGAAGAAGAGAGAGAGTGAGAGATATGTGGAAAGGAGAGAGGTGAAGAGTTGGAGGAAGGAAAAACAAGAGGCATGGTGGGAAAAAAGCGAGATATGAGAGAGGGAAACAGAGAGGAGGTAGAGAAAGATGGGAGAGTTAGAAGGAGAGAGAGCAAGACAGAGAGATGGTGGGGTGGGTGGAGAGAGTGTGGGGTGGAGCCAGTGCGTATGTTTGATGTCACCTATGTTTGTTTTTCCTCCTCTGCCCCCTGTTCCCTGAGGATGGCTGTCGCTATGAAGTCACTCTGCTCTTCTCCTCTTTCTCTCCTTGTTTATTTATATCTCCCTCTCTCCTTCTCTCTCTTTCCCCCCCTCCGTATTTGTCTCTATCCATCACAACCTGCTCTGAGACTGACTTCTCTGTGTAGCAGCAGCAGTAGGTAGGAGGCGGGGTCAGGCTGGAGTACTAAGCCTGACATAAAACACTTGACATTTGACGGAGAAAACGAACATGCTCTTAAGAGTATTCACAGAGCGCAGTTGTTTCAGACCAAGACAGACAGATGTTTCGGACTAAAACGGACAGATGTTTCAGACCAAGATGGATGGACGTTTCAGACCAAGATGGACAGATGTTTCAGACCAAGACTGACGGATGTTTCAGACCAAAACGGACAGATGTTTCAGACCAAGACTGACGGATGTTTCAGACCAAGACGGACAGATGTTTCAGACCAAAACGGACAGATGTTTCAGACCAAGACGGAAGGATGTTTCAGACCAAGGCAGACAGTTGTTTCAGACTAAGACTGACGGATGTTTCAGACCAAGACAGACAGATGTTTCAGACCAAGACAGACAGATGTTTCAGACCAAGGCAGACAGATGTTTCAGAGATTTTAGCACAGAAACGTGTGTCCTTTCTGCATCCCTGTAGCTGTTGTGCGATGTTTTGTATGTTTTCACAAGATTTATTTTTTACCTGATCGCCAGCAACTTATAGAGCTGTGGTCCACACCTCTCGATTACCAAGCAGATTGTATCAGGTTGGGTTCAGTTACGTTTCAGCTCTAGTCGATCCAGAAAGTTAACCAAATTCCAGAATTTCAGAAATGCAATTGACCCCAACAAGTGTCTTTGTCGGACTGACCTCCACCCTTTAAACAGATACTGTTTCCTAATTTGATCGTCCTTTTGCTGCAGGAATGTTACTATACAGCAGGAAAGTCAAACACAAACTCTATCCAAAGACCGACAAGGCCTTCTAAAATGTGCCACATTTCTCCACTTTGACAATTCAGACCCTTTGGCCTAGTGACAAAATATTTTTAACCCTCTTTAAACTTAGAATATTTCACAATTCCAGCCCCCTCAGGTTACATTCCTGCTTCGGCAAACTGGGGTCAAACGACGATATGGAGTGTGCGCTATCGGGGCCTGGTGTTAACGTGAGTGT
>JACXGI010014255.1:0-19375 GCA_016801175.1 Esox masquinongy | reverse complement strand
AATGCATTTTTAAAAAATGGAGGGAATTAATAAAAGTTGAGAGAATAAATTGGAAAGTTTAATATGTTAGGGAATGGTTTGAAGAAGCTGATTTGCCTGGCTTTTTTATTTTTTATTTTTCCATAACCCCTAAGGGCCTCTGTAGTTTGCAACCAAAGTGCCAATGTTCCAAAACCCCTCCACACCCACCCATTCTATGGAAGAGGATTTTCAAGGCGAATCATGTTAAAGATCCTGTGAGCTGATTTAGGAGCAGGTATGTAAAATATTTTTATTTAATACTTTTTTATAAATGTGGGGATACATACCAGCTCAATCTCTAGTATGGTATTGTATGATTCTGAATAACCAGTTACCGGCCAAACTAGCTACTCGTTTGTAAAACATAAAGTCTAAGCTAGGTTGCTAGAGAGTGAATTGAGCATCAGAATGTAATAGCTGTCTAAAGTTTGGTTGTGCTTTGTTGAACTTAATGACAATACAGCAAAATGTAAGTACTGTAATATAACAATACATTTGCACCCACAAGTCATTTGAGGAATCATGCAAATGCATGGCTATCACTTCAGGGAGGATGAAAGTATTGTCTTTTGTCTGCATTTGAAGAAGAGTGAATGTGAGTCCACCTAAAAAGGTGTGCATGTTTAATTTCTTCAAGGTGTGCATGTTTAATCACCTGAATGCTTCAAACTGAGTGCTATCAATGAGTCTAGGAATCAACACCTAAAATCAACACCTAAAAATGTCAAACTGACTTACCTAATTATGCCAGATTCCGTAAATGAGCTACAAGTTAAATTTGACTTTTTGATGGTATTTTTCTGGAATCCGTTGTCTCCCTAGGTGCCAAGAGGACAAGTGTAAATGACTCATTATTAATAAAAGATGCATTCTGTCCAGGTTATTACTGATTGAAAACAAACCATTTTACTCACGAAATCTGTCTCTCTGTTAAGACATGATTCACCACAGCAGCATTTGAATGGCAGCCTTGGAGGTAGGTAGAGTAGTACATTCACTTCTATCTATTTTTCTTTTTTTGCATAGTATTTACTTAATTTCAATGTGTTTCAAACAGGGTCTGTGACTACATGTATGTCCAATGCAGAAACAAGCCACTGTCATGGACTATACTCATTATTATCTAAATATAACTGGATGGTAGAGCATCCCGCTTGCAATGTCAATGCTGTTTTCTTATACTACAGGGGACAGTACAAAACTGCATGCACTCACAATGCTAGATTTGTCTCCTAAATGTAAAAAATGTGGCAGTAATTTACTGCTCTCAGTTTTTTTGCCCTATAGTTAGCACAAACTATGGCTACTGTAGACCAGACAGAGCAGGACATGAGCTCCAGAGAGATCTGTAAGTTTGCTCAAAATCTGTTTTATCTAGCCTTTGTCTTGGAAGGGAGACATTCAGCTTTCACCTTGTTGTTGGGCCTTCATTAGGTATAGCTATCAGGTGTCAGGTATGAGCCTTTTTGGCTCCTTCTGAGGTTCAACATTGTGCATTCAGAGACGCCCTTATGTACACCACAATTGTAAAGAGTGGTTATTTGACTGTTTGTGGCCTTTCTGTCATTTTGAACAAGTCTGGCCATTCTCATCTGATGACCTCTAATTAACAAGGTGTTTTCGCCCGCACAATGGCCTCTCACTGAATGTTTTTTTTGGACCATTCTCTGTAAACTCTAGAGACTGTTTGGTGAAAATGCCAGGAAGTCAACTGTTTCTGAGATGCTGGAATCATCACATCTGGCACCAACAATCATACCATAACAGTCATTTTTAGGGAGCGATATAGCTTTTTAAAAACAAACATATTTTATGACCCAAAAGTGTTTCATTATAATATCATCCTGAGCATTTGTCCATTATAAAGGATATCAGGACACAGAGGATTTCATAGATCCAATTGTCTCTATTCAAAATGTGCATGGAAGGGAAACCTGGTTGCTGGGCAAGTATACAATTAGACTTCTCTTTACAAGAGAAGGACAATAAGAGATGGCCATTCTATGGGTGTGGTGACAGGAACAAAAGGCCTAATGGCCATCATGAACCGTTTCATCCTGGTATATGATTTAAGGTAACGAAACCCATGAAGTTAGAATATTTTCAGGAAAACACTTTTAGCACTATTCAAATGAATGCTTAAATTCCAATAAACTTTCCACTCTAACCAACACACGGAATCCATTTCTGTAATTTTTCGAAGTGGGATTGTAACATGTACCATGTTACTCACCAATGACAACATGTTGCCTATTGAATTCTCCTCCCAATGCAAATGATCTTGTATAGCATGAAGCAAATGAAGTTGACATTCATTTTACCAACTCTGGCGTTGTTACTGTATCTTTATTCAGTTTCCCCAGAAACCCAGGAGTCAAGCAGAAATGGATTACATTTGTAGAGAGACATGGATTACATTTGTAGAGAGACATGGCAAGCATCCAAAAGATATTACAGCAACAAGTCCTCTCCTGACTGTTTTACACATTTTTGTCAGGTTTAGACATTATTAACCAGATTGACCCAAATTGTTAGAGCTGTAGCTCTCTGTCTAACTACCTCAGCAACAGCATCCACCAACCAGCACAGCCTGATTATATATGTAAGTAGTTTGTGTTAAACTTAAAAAACAAGTTCAGTATATTTCTTTGCCTTTTTAGCTGACAAACTACTGACATACAGTGTACAGCTTTGACGTGTAGTGTACATCGCTAAAACAACAGTGATCGGGGGGAAATACTACTCAGTGTTGTGCAATGTTTTAAACTGCACAAGGAGGTAATTACTGTTGTTGACCAACACTGACCACAATTACCTGTAACTTCCTTTAGGAATGCATGCATTGCGCTACTATGATGATGAGACTTATTAATATGATCTCTAAAGCGACCATCATGACACAGGGCTTTTTCCACTTACATTCATCTGGATGCAAAGAGAGAAGCAAGAACATTGTGAAGGGAGTGACTGGATGAGTAACAAGAAGCAATGTCATTGCTTATTAAGTACTACTTTAGCCAGGGATAATTGCCCTCCCCCTGTTCCCTACAGTTTTCTGGGGAAGATCTTGAGGTGAGGCTGGATCATACCCTTCTGTTTCTGAAATGTCTGGACCATCCACTTTTGATTTTGACATGTCTGTACAGAAGTTAGCCTAAATGGAGTACACCATTTGTGCAAGATGGATTTATACACATACACACACATACACACACACACACACACACACGCGAACACGGATACACACACACAAACAGTTTCTGTGACCCTGACTTTCTGAATGTTAACGTAACATTACACTGGATAATCTGTACGGAAGCCCTGAAGCCCAAGTAGTAAAAAAAAAAAATTATCTCATTTGAACGACTTAGTATCTCGTTTGAACGACTTAGTAAAAAAAATTAAGTAGTAAAAAAAATAAACTTAAATTTAGAAAAAAAATGTTGTACGTTTTTTTTTTACTACTAATTGTTTTTTTGCTAAGTCGTTCAAACGACTTAGTATCTCGTTTGAATGACTTAGTATCTCGTTTGAACGACTTAGCAAAAAAAAATTAGTAAAAAAAATACTTTTTGCTCACTGTTCTGCAGTAGGCATATTCTAAAGACGACAGCGGACTAGAGCTCAGTTTATATAAGCGCCGCGGTACGTTCATTTTGAATAGCAGAGGGTTGTTAGGTTGTGAATTAGTATACTAGCTGCTATTGGTCACAACTAGTGAGCAACGCTTTCTCTTTTTACAATGCAAGAAGTTCAACTTAAGCACTTAAACAAGACTACAACTTGTATTCGTTGTAATGTTGCCTGGATTGAATATTTATTGCACAATCTTGTTTTGTATTACATACAATGTTTTATCATTTGAGCAAAATGTCATGGCATACTTTGTGCGTCTTCACCTTGCCAACGTGCTACTATTCAGCCGATTGCTCACTGTTCTGACTTAATGCTTTGGAGGTCAAAGGTTGCCTTGCTTTAGGGTTTCAAATAACTGGAGGGAATCGGAATGGAAATGTCATCAACCAGTGCATACCCCCAGCATCCACTGTAGGTATGGCACACAAATAAAATCTCATCCAGCCTTGAGTACCACCTGTCTGAATTCCAGAGCCCTGGAGAGTATTTCATGAGATTAGTCCAACTAAAGATGAGTTTCCAGAAATTCCCACATCCATTCTCCACTCCACTGTCACAGACGTTCACTTCCTGGAAGTGGGGATGTTTTTAAAAAAGAAATCCCACCTATTATCCATTTTCCAATTTTGCAGGATTCTCAAACCGTATTCCCAACAGTATTTTGCCTTTGTTTGTGAATTCTGTGTTTGTTTGTGTGGCAAGATTACAAACTGGCCCAGTCAACATGATATTGTGGAAAAATATAACCCGGGAAACTATTTGCAAAGACAAGAATGTCACAAGATATGACATTTGTCTCAATACCTTACATTCAATGGGAAAAGATGACCGTCACATTGTTGATGTTTTTCTCTAACATTCTGGTAAGTTTCAATCTTTTTGTGTTGTTTCTCTGGTGGTTACCCAAAAGAGATGGTGTTTAGCCATGTATTGCGTTGATGCTCACTGACCTGGGGATAATTTTGTTGGTATTATCCATTGACTGTAGTACCACTAACATGTAAATAACTCTTAAAGAGCTTAAACTTCTGGTAGATGTGATCATGCAGCCTGCAGTCGTCCTTCGATGCAGCTTTCTCTGTGATTGTCGTGAGCCTTTGTGTGAACAACCCACTGACATGACAGTGTCTCCTGAGTCTTAACAACTCACACTTTTTTTTAAAGAGGCTTAATTTCTCATTGTCTCGTTTGATATTTCCACATATTTCCAGACCGTTCTTAACTCCAGTAACCTCTCACTGTGAAAACTTTGTATTTGAGTACAGAAATAAAAAATTGTCTACAGTAAAATCTACATGACCTGCATCAGTTTTGTCCATAATTTTGGTCATACATCAAATTACAGATCCTCTGTACTTTTGACAAAGTCGTTTCAGTTTCCCAGGCCTATGAAACAGCGCTGGATAGAAGAGGCAGGTTGTTAGGAGAGTGTGTGGTTGCTCTGCTGCCCTTCACACAGTCCATTCCGTGTGTCTGTGTTCTCTGGAGCTCAGGCCAATTCATTTCATCAGATTATCTTTCCCAGTCCACCCGAAGGCTGTGGACTGTCTTTTACACACACTCCCACATACATTTGTCTTCCTATCCTAACCCATACATCAGTGGAAGGTTTGTCCTTGATATTCTAGTCCAAAGGAGTCCAAAACAAATTGACATTGTTATTGTATTGGAAGTGCTTTTATTTGGAATGTTTGACAGTTGCTGTCAATTGATCAATTTAATTTCATTGAAGGAGAATACACAAAAACAGAAGCGTGAGGAACAGAAGCGTTCAATTTGCAGTGGTCTCTTAATTTTAACCCTTCTGTTCCTCAATCAAAACCTTCCTTTTCGACTTTTTTGGAAAGGAAAGAAAAAGGTGCAGTGGTCTCTTAATTTTTTACGGATCTGTATGTATGTATATATACACACATATACATATATACACACACACACACACATACACATATACACATATACACACATATACATATATATATATACATATATAGATATACACTGCTTTGAGGTTTCAGTATATTAAAAATAAAATACATATTTTTTAGAAGAGATGTCATGGCCATTCGAGGCTTCATTACCGTTCTTCTAGAAGCAGGATATTATGCTAGCAGTGCTAACTCAGATTTTCTTTTACAAAATAAAAGCCATCATTGAAATAAATAAGCTTAAAACAAAACGATGGTCATTCATGAAAACCATTCATGAAACCGTCTCAGAAAAGATCTCAGATTCGAACGTTGGGAGAGACTTACGATCATCTATGTGATTCACGAAACTGTCGCAAATGGTCGAAATGAGCGTAGGCTACGTGTCATCGCAGATTGATAAATCGGATAAAGCCGATTTATCCATCTGCAAGAACGCGATGCACCTGTCCTTATTTACATATGATACATGCTGGTGTGGCGAACAGTAACCTATGAATTGACAGATTTCAACATAAATTATAGCCTGCATCATCTAATTAACCATTCGTCATTCTCCATGACAAAATCAGCGCAGTTACAGAACACTTTCGCGTCTCAGCCCAGAGCCGAAGTCTTTTAAAAGAGCAAGCTCTGCCATCATTCGAGTAACTGCTCGACCCAGAACCGCTGGTATTTCAAACCTTACAAACGCATGAACAATGCAGAATAAAGTGAAATAAATAAATAATAGGCCTACAATAATAGACTACATTAGTGATACAATATTTAATATTGTGATACGTTTGTACGTTATATTCATCGTCATCTTATTTTATATTACCTATTATTATTATAATTGTGGTAACCTCGACCTCATTGAGTTTTGTTTTGAAGGAGGGACGTCTCCCGAAATTGTTAAGCATAAGGGTCTTTTGCAGTAGGTTCCAGTCACTAGTGGCAGCAAACTGAAATACGTGATTGTCAAAGGAAGTGTGGGCTTTTAGGAGTTACAAGATTTTGATATAAACTAGATTTCAGGTTACTGTTGATGGAGTAGATGTTAAAGAGTGAATAAAAGTACAGGGGAGATAACATAAGACGGACTTGTGAAGAAGTTGAGACCAGTGAGACTGGGATTGTGTTTTATGTTATGAGGATCAGTGGTAACTAGGAAAGTCATAGTGATGAGTGTTGATGGGAGGACAGGATGATCATATCAGATAGACGTCAAGGAAGGCAAGTTGGAATTTCTTAAAACTTTTCTTAAAGTATGTTATAAGTTGGACAACACAGTATTCAGTAGGGCCAGTTGTAACCAGTAGAGTGTCGTCGCAAAAAACAAATGCCTCAATGTTTAGCTCTGCTATATGGGGCGTAACATTTTTCAAATGTGAACTGTTCTGTTGCATCAGAATACCTCACTGCCAAATGTTTTAAAATTGAGGTCCATATAAAATGGATGTGAGCACAGTAAGATTTACCAGTCCCTTCAGTAGGAAGGAAAAATGACCAACTTTTACAAGAAAGCACCTGCAGTCATAAATAGCTGTAAACAAGTTGGTCCATTCCACACATGTAAAGAGGAAATCTGTGATTTTGGACCACCAGTGGTGCTGTTTGGATAAAAAGGGTCTCAAATAACAGTGTACTGTGTCATGCACAGTTGTGCACAGAAGTTTGCATACCCTGGCAGAAATTGTGAAAAATTGGCATTGATTTTGAAAATATGACTGATCATGTAATAAAATTGTCTTTTATTTAAGGATAGTGATCATATAGTTGTTTGGCTCCTTTTTAAATCATAATGATAACAGAAATCACCCAAATGGCCTTGATCAAAAGTTTACATACCATTGAATGTTTGGCCTTGTTACAGACACACAAGGTGACACACACAGGTGAAAATGGCAAATAAAGGTGAATTTCCCACACCTGTGACTTTTTAAACTTCAATTAGTATCTGTGTATAAACAGTCAATGAGTTTTTTAGCTCTCACGTGGATACACTGAGCAGGCTAGATACTGAGCCATGGGGAGCAGAAAAGAACTGTCAAAAGACCTGCATAACAAGGTAATGGAACTTTCTAAAGATGGAAAATTATATAAAAATATATCCAAAGCCTTGCAAATGCCAGTCAGTACTGTTCAATCACTTATTAAGAAGTGGAAAATTTGGGGATCTCTTGATACCAAGCCAAGGTCAGGTAGACCAAGAAAGATTTCAGCCAAAATTGCCAGAAGAATTGTTCGGGACACAAAGAAACACCCACATGTAGCCTCAGGAGAAATACAGGCTGCTCTGGAAAAGACGGTGTGGTTGTTTCAAGGAGCACAATACGATGATACGTGAACAAAAATGAGCTGCATGGTCGAGTTGCCAGGAACAAGCCTTTACTGCGGTCACAACCATAAGCGCTATGTTTGGAGAGTGGTCAACAGGGCCTATAGTGAACAGAATACCATCCCTACTGTGAAGCATGGTGGTGGCTCACTGATGTTTTGGGGGTGTGTGAGCTCTAAAGGCACAGGGAAACTGGTGAAAATGGATGGCAAGATGAATGCAGCATGTTATCAGAAAATACTGGCAGACAATTTGCATTCTACTGCACGAAAGCTGCGCATGGGACGCTCTTGGACTTTCCAGCACGACAGTGACCCTAAGCACAAGGCCAAGTTGACCCTCCACTGGTTACAGCAGAAAAAGGTGAAGGTTCTGGAGTGGCCATCACAGTTTCCTGACCTTAATATCATCACACCACTCTGGGGAGATCTCAAACGTGCGGTTCATGCAAGACGACCAAAGACTTTGCATGACCTGGAGGCATTTTGCCAAGACGAATGGGCAGCTATACCACCTGCAAGAATTTGGGGCCTCATAGAAAACTATTACAAAGGACTGCACGCTGTCATTGATGCTGAAGGGGCAATACACAGGATTAAGAACTAAGGGTATGCAGATTATTGAACAGGGGTCAGTTGAATGTGAATCCCATAAGAAATAAAAGACATGTTTTGCCTGCTCACTCATGTTTTCTTTACAAATGGTACATATATTACCAATTCTCCAAGGGTGTGCAAACTTTTGAGCACAGCTGTATGGGTCGATTTGTGACCAATCTAAATAAATCACCAATTAAGGTACAACTCTGTTTCCAAAAAAGTTGGGACGCTGCATCAAATGCAAATAAAAACAGAATACAATGATGCGCAAATCATTTGATCCCTATATTAAATTGAAAACAGAACAAAGACAACACATAAAATGTTGAAACTGAGAAATGTTATTGTTTTTGGAAATATACATGCCCATTTTGAATTTGATGCCAGCAACACTTTTCAAAAAGTTGGGACAGGGGCATGTTTACCACTGTGTTGCATCACCTCTCCTTTAATAACAATACTCTGTGTTTGGGAACTGAGGAGACCAATTGCTGTAGTTAAGAAAGTGAAATGTTTTCCCATTCATGCTTGATATATGATTTCAGCTGCTCAACAGTTTATCGTATTTTTCGTTTCATAATGTGCCAAATGTTTTCAATGGGTGACAGGTCTGGACTGCATGCAGGCTAGTTTAGCACCCAGACTCTTTTACTACAGAGCCAGGCTATTGTAATACATGCAGAATATGATTTGACATTGTCTTGCGGAAACATGCAGGCCTTCCCTGAAAAAGAAATTATCTAGGTGGCAGCATGTTGCTCCAAATCTAGAATCGTTCAGCATCAATGTTGCCTTCACAGATGTGCAAGTCACCCATGCCATGTGCGCTAATGCACCCCCATACAATCGCGGATGCTGGTTTTTGAACTGTGCGCTTATAAGAAACCGGATGGTCCCTCTCCTCTTTAGCCCGGAGGGCGCGGCGTCCATGATCCCTGAAAAGAATCTCAAATTTTGATTCATCAGACAGGACAGTTTTCCATTTCCACATCCAGAGAAGGCGCTGGCGTTTCTGGATGGTGTTTATGTATGGCTTCTTCTTAGCATGGTAGAGTTTTAACTTGCATTTGTGGATGCTGCGACGTACTGTTTTCACACTATGTTTTGTTTTTTAGCATCACACAACGTTTCCAGTCTTTTGGTTCCTCTGTCCCAGCTTTTTTGAAACGTGTTGCTGGGATCAAATTCAAAGCGTGCATGTATTATCCAAGAAAAAATAACATTTCTCAGTTTCAATTTCATTTGATATGTTGTATTGGTATATTTTCCATTGAATATAGGGTTTAAATGATTTGCACATCATTGCAGTCGATTTTTCGTTACATTTTATAGAGCGTCCCAACTTTTTTGGAAACGGGGTTGTATAACTTCTCAGAAAAATATAATTGGTGCCGTCCCACTGACATTTCGCTGCCAAGGGCACACCAGGGCTTTCTGTCTGAACCAGCACCACTTCAGAATGTGCCACAGATACTGCATAGATCACACTGAGTTTTAAGCCTTTTTGGTAGTCTTTGAAGTTTGTGTTGAAAACACAATCATCGACTTGACAAAAATGTTCTACACAGAACCAAGATGAAATCGCCTGAGAGTGTTGCCCTTATGGGCACAATCTGGGTCAGTTCAAGTGATTTTGTGTTCTCTTTAGCAACCCCATCCCTTGCAGTGTCACCTCATTTTCATATTTTCACCTCATCTAACCAGTGGTTTTTGTCTCTATGGAGTTGATGTGTGCAGAGACGACAGCTTCAAAGGTTATTTGTTTGAAGTGTCAGTTTTTACCTGTTCCCTACAGTCATAATTATCAACAAAAGTTCATGCGCGCACGCACGCACACACACCTACATACAGTGAGACACTAAGCACTGGCAGTTCAGCACAGGTTCATCCTAGTACAAGGAAGACTTTCTGTCACTGGCTTTGCTTCTCGGAAAATATTTTCTAAGATGTTAATTAAAAATGCTAATACATGTGTTGAAGTAATACAATGCCCTTGCCATATGTATTTCATGGTGGTGGGTTCAGCTACAAGGGGAGAATCTGTTGAGGAACATAACTGCAATTATTTTACTTGCTGCATCTATTTTAAGGTGGGTGTTCATTTCCCTAAAAGATGTAAATATGGACTGGATTCCCATTTTGAAGACTGCATGCTGTTTCCATGGTAGCTTAAAAGAATCACTCAGGTCTATCATTCTCTGAATAGGTCCACCATCGAAAATGTCTGTACACAAGCTTCACTGTAAATGTATAATTTAATACCATCAGCACTGAAGCACTGTGCAGATTTGACACATTGAAAAAATATTTTTAAAATGTGTATATCTTTTTTTTTCTTTTAAAACCTCTCAACCATTTTACTATTTGCCTTTCCTGGATAGCATCCAATCCAAGAAGCATTTAACAGCAGAGACTAGACTATTCCTTTATCTTCCATACCATTCTCAGAGTTTATACTGCACCTGGGAGAGGAAGCACTGCTTAGATTAGGTCAACATGCCTGATGGCACCCTATTCCCTACATAGTGCACTTATAGGGGTTCTGGTTAAAAGTATTGAACTACATAGGGCACAGTGTGCCATATGGGACATGTGCCGCAAGATCATGAGTATTCCCAATCAGGAAAGCAACTGCTTTACTAAAGATACTAAATGCAGTTGTGGCATTGTGATGGGGAAAGACACAGGGAACGGACCCAGAGGGTATGTTCAGAGCCCTGGTTGGTGTTTTATTAACAAAAAGAGAAGGGTGAGTGGAGGAGGCGAGGGAGATATTAAAAGCAACAGTCAAACCCCTTTTTAAGTGGAGGCGGGGTCAACTCTTGGGCGGCCTCCTGGTGGGGGAAGGAGGTGGCAACTTCAGCCATTGCTCCGGCAGCCTCCTTCTCTTGGCCATCTTTCTCCTTCTCCGTATTCCTGCTTCTCTTGTCATCTCTTTTTGTTCTTTTTTTTTGCCTCTGTCCAGTGCTGCCCCTGGGAGCCCTAAAATGCCTCCTCTGATGAGGTCTCAAGGGGAGGCAGATGTGCAGGGGCGGGGCTGACCCAGCTGGTAGCTTCTGGAATCATCTGGAATGTACCAGCTGTTTCAGTGGTGGGGCATTGGTGCGATGCTGATATGTGGGGTGTGGGCGCATTCTTGCCGCACCATATAACCAGCATATCCCTTTTAAGCCTTCTTAAGCCTTCTGAGGTTATTGGTCCTACCCAACAACAGAGACAGGTGAATGTAGAGGAACTTTGATCCCTGGGTTTTTTCTCTCTGATATTTTTGAAAATTATGTTATATTCTTATATTATATTTTTACCTTTTGATCAGTGTTGATTTAGGGAAGCTGCTGTTTCGCCTCGACCTTGAATGGCTTTAACCGGATTGGATGGCTATAGAGATGAAGGGAGGAAAGGATTGACCTGATGGAAGGTTAGGGACGGAGATTATGGGAGAGGAGGAAGGGAGGGACGATGGGAGAAAGATTTTGAGGGTGTCATAAAGCTGGATAACAATTCAAGACCAGACCTGAACATAATCAGAAGGTCTGATTTAACATTAAATGTGGACGCAAGATCAGATTCTCCTCATTAAGTGTAAATGTCCCACTGTGTTCTCTGATTCAGTGTGTTATACTATTCTACCTGAACTGGATGTAGAAGACTGGTTGGTTGAGTTGTACGATGAGGTAAAATGGTATACATACACCGATCAGCCATAACATTATGACCACTGACAGGTGAAGTGAATAACACTGACAATCTCGTTATCATGGCACCTGTCAGTGGGTGGGATATATTAGGCAGCAAGTGAACATTCTGTCCTCAAAGTTGATGTGTTAGAAGCAGGAAAAATGGGCAAGCGTAAGGATCTGAGCGACTTTGACAAGGGCCAAATTGTGATGGCTAGACGACTGGGTCAGAGCATCTCCAAAACTGCAGGCGTTGTGTGGTGTTCCCGGTCCGCAGTGGTCAGTACCTATCAAAAGTGGTCCAAGGAAGGAAAAGCGGTGAACCGGTGACAGGGTCATGGGCGGCCAAGGCTCACTTATGCACGTGGGGAGCAAAGGCTGGCCTGTGTGGTCTGATCCAACAGATGAGCTACTGTAGCTCAAATTGCTGAAAACTGACAGAAAGGTGTTAGAACACACAGTGCATCACAGTTTGTTGCGTATGGGGCTGCGTAGCCGCAGACCAGTCAGGGTGCCCATGCTGACCCCTGTCCTACGCCGAAAGCACCTACAATGGGCACGTGACCATCAGAACTGAACCACGGAGCAATGGAAGAAGGTGGCCTGGTCTGATGAATCACGTTTCTTTTAAATCACATGGATGGCCGTGCATCACTTACCTGGAAAACACATGGCACCAGGATGCACTATGGGATGAAGGCAAGTCGGCGGAGGCAGTGTGATGCATTGGGCAATGTTCTGCTGGGAAACCTTGGGTCTTGCCATTCATGTGGATGTTACTTTGACACGTACCACCTACCTGAGCATTGTTGCAAACCATGTGCACCCTTTCATGGCAACGGTATTCCCTGATGGCATTGGCTTCTTTCAGTAGGATAATGCGCCCTGCCACACAGCAAAAATGGTTCAGGAATGGTTTGAGGAACACAAGGTGTTGACTTGGCCTCCAAATTCCCAAAAATCTCAATCCAATCGAGCATCTGTGGGATGTGTTGGACAAACTGGTCCGATCCATGGAGGCCCCACCTCGCAACTTACAGGACTTAAAGGATCTGCTGCTAACGTCTTGGTGCCAGATACCACAGCACACCTTCAGAGGTCTAGTGGAGTCCATGCCTCGACGGGTCAGTGTTGTTTTGGCGGCAAAAGGGGGACCTACACAATATTAGGCAGGTGGTCATAATGTTATGGCTGATCGGTATATACTGCATATGCATCAGGGTGTTGGCATGCCTTCCAGGGCTGGAGATGTGCTCCACAACACAACAGCTTTCAAATGTCAGCCAGGACTCTTCTCTGTGCTGCAGCCTTCACAGTGCATTTAGAGTAAACTAAAAAGGTTACTTACAAATACCACATAATGTCTCACGGAACGCTGGACTAGAGTACAGCCAAAATAGGATTACTGAAGCTTGAATGCCTCGGATGTATGGCTCTTCCTGGAATGTTAAAGTCCCCATCTCCCGCACACTTCACACGAGGCAGTCCTTTCACAGTCAGAAGACATTGTAGTTAGGTATGCCTGGAAATACAAACAAGATTATGGAATACAATATTTTGAGCCATACATTTTAGAAAAAGAGAGAATGCACTGTTTAATATTGAGGTGCTCATGTAATATAATATTACATTTTCCATATTTGTTCTCTTTTTAGATTAAAGGAACTTCGGCCTGAAAAGTATTTGTTTTCTCTCACATCACCACTTTATGACTCTATGCTGCTCCTGCTTAAACCCATTTATAGTTATTTAACGGTAAAACCAGGACTCACCATACTCCAATCCTTAAGGTGTTCTAATGAAGTCCAGGGGACTTTGTTCTGGAGATGTCCTAACAACTCCTTTATGTTCACAGGGTAAAGACGATGACCCCTGGTCAAAGGTAGTGCACATTACAAGAATACGGTGACATTTGGGACACTGACTGAGTCAAAGACAACCCTGGTTGTATAGATGTGAAGGTGCCTTTCTCTCGTGGGAAGAAAACCAAGTAGCTAATAAGTCATTCACGGTGCAAATATAATCAATGTCAATCGCATACAACTCAAAGCTGTAAATCGCTTGCACTTAACCTAGTCTAAAGTCGCAGTTTAAAGTGTAGAAAGACATCTAAAAGCAAAACTTCCATGAACTTGCCATAGAGCTATTGGCACCAGATGCCATGAATTTAAGAGAAACCTTGAGGTGTCTCTCTTCGGAAAACAACCAAATACGTCATACAGGATGACAGTATAATCAGAGCCATAGATAGTGATTACAACGTGAAGTTGGAGATTGCTTGTACCCCAACACCCCTCGCCTCCCAGCCTATGTGCAGCTCTCTTGACTCCAGAGTAAACACTGGAGACAAACTGCTGGGGCACACGCATCCCCACCCACTCTGAGCTACTGCCGCTGCCAGCCTTCACATCCAAGGGCATCTGGAGTCGATCAGGTGGGGAACAACAATACTAATCACCCTCACATCCTCACGTGTGTACGCACACACACGCACACACACACACGTGCAATCACCTCTCGGAGCTGTAAGTAGAGACAGCTAATCGTGTGCCGACGCCTCAAACTCTTCAAGGTCCCTTTCATGAGTGAGGCAACCTGGGAAATAAATGGGAAATTGTGATAGATGACACCTCAAAATATTGTGTAATTACATTTTGAACCTGTGCGGTTGACCTGCAGACGATGCTTTAAAAATCACCAGGTCACTTTATGGACCGAGGATGGAGGGTTTATGGTGCTTATCTTCCTCGACCTTAGCTGACCAGGTGTGTGATAACCTCGTAACAAAGGCAAGAAGCTCCCCGCCCACCGTAATTGTAAAGTATGACTTTCATTACGACAGCTGCCTCACCTTTCGTCGTAGCTTTTTGCTTAGACGACACGATTGCTTTTAGTTTGATGATGTCGACGACAATGTAGAGTTGTAAAGAACCCCTACTGTTAATAATAGTCATTATGATTGTGTAGCAGACGCACCTCTGATCCAGTGTTCGGACGTGTCCCAAGGATGTTACAACGGTTTCTCCTCTGAGGTAATGTTTCATGTGTGTGAAAAGGTGTCTACTGACCTGTGCTGTCCCCAGGGAGTCAAACTGAGCAGGTTAAAGCGCAATCTACTGTCTCCACCTTTCCATTTTTCTTCCTGCCTCACTCTGCTAATACACACACAGATGCATGCATGCGTGTGCACCTCCCGAAACTAGCTTTCATCTCGAGCAGAGGCCAAGCCGGATGATCCCACATTAATATTTCAGATATCTACCACCTAGCACAAAGAGTAGAAAAGCAATTTATGTTTCACTGCTCATAGTTGTTACACATTGCTAGTGTATGTGAGCGGAGAGGAGGAAATGTGTTACGTAAAGAATATAATAACTTACTATATTAGACCTAATTAGGTTTACATGCATTTCTTTTGAAGCCAATGATGTAAAATCATTTCATTTATTACAAGATAAATGACGTTTATCTTGCATGTAGCCTTTCTTGCTGACAGGCACCACTTGGCCACCCATAAATTGGAGGGAAAAAAGATGCAAAGGCTTTGTCCAAATGTGTAAAAACGTCAGTCAGGCGTTGATTACTCACATTCTGTATGAGAATGTTTGCTCTCATAGATACCCATGCGCCTTTGAGAGCTCAAAGCCGGACTGATGTTCCAATCAATCAGGTCAGGGCTTCTGAATACGCCCAGTGTTTTAATCTTGTTCGTGTTGGGAAATATGTGGGCGGAGAATATTGACCGATTCCATTCACCAGTGGACTCCTGTCGGGATTCAATTACCCTGGGTAATTAACATCTTCAACGAGCGTGGCATTCGGTTTACATTCGACTCTGAATTCTCTTCCGCAGCAATCGTTTAAAAACGTAGGCTTGAATTTACAGTCTTATCGGTTGCATTGTTTGTGTAGTCTTATGATTAACCTCTCAAGTTACAGTACCTGAGAACATCCATAAACAACAATGATTGGTTAGTTTGTTCGCATAATGCAAACTAATATGAATGTTGGAGAAGGCATATTATGCTGAGGAGATGAGGAGGCATATAATCGATGTCGTGCTCCATTTGTATTATTCCCTGCTGAAAGTAAGAGAGCAGTTTGTTTCCGAAATGGTTCCCTATTCCATATGCAGAACTATGGGTCCTGTTCAGAAGTAGTGCATTATATCAGGAAAAGGTTTCCATTTGGGCCACATGCTTTGAACGGGGAAACAACAGTAGGGTTTGGGAGTGTGAAGCGATCATGCAGGGATCGGTCAATAAACACCCAGAGAGTTTAACACATCACCTCAGGGGTGTCTCTAGAGTCCTTTAGAAGAGATAAGTGACAATGTCTCTGAGTCATTAGAATGACGATAGACGAACAGAAGAAACATGGACCAGATCTTAGCTGTTTCCTACAGGAAATCTAAAATGTCGATGAGAGAACTCTTCCGGTTTTTCCCCTCTACTGCAGTGAGCATACAGGGGCCTTGCTGAAAGGCACACTAGGAAACTAGTAAATGAACACACACACAAGAACGAAGACACACATTCCTGCATGCACACAAACGTATGCACACACAACACATTACCTCCATCGGGCTTTGCAGAGATTTCAAAGGATTTTTATCGTAACAAGTCCAGCTCCGATCAACCAATTTCCCATGGGGATATAACCTGGAAGAACTCAGTGTTTTCTAGGTTCCCTGCTGAATTGTTCATGACAAAGTTGCCATTATGACCCACCTTTACCAGAGTTCAAGTGAAGTGCAATTTCTTTATTTGCTCGGTCGAACTTCTGGGCCAATATACATGTTTTGCAGACACTCCACTGATTTGGTATTCAGCAGAAGCAGCTTAGCTAACAATCATTAGGGGCTTTTCGAGACTATTCCTGCTCTCTTGGGAACTTTCTTTTAAAGAAATCGATTGAGAGTATCCCTCTGGAAAGTTTTTAGCGGTCTGAATTCTGTTTCTGCACTAAAGGACGAACAAAACAAAATGCAACTTGAGACCCACAGAACAATTCATTTCATTGTACATAACGACATCACTTTTTACAAACATACAGGACAATTTAGAAGATGGACACAGCTGTAGAATTTGGAGGTAGCAAACATTTTAGGGAGAAAACCAACAGTCGTGTTAACAACACAGGGTGTATCGCATTTGTTTGTTTTGCCGTTGCCAAGGTCATCCGTTCACTGCCCGGGTGCTTTGGTCATGTCGTGTGTCTTGCGAACGGAGGGCCCTGCAGTTGTGAAAGTCATTATGTATCCCAAATGGCACACTATTCCCTCTAGTGCACTGCTCTTGGCTAGATCCCAATGGACCCTGGTTCCAAAATAGTGCACTACAGGGAATGCGGTGCTGTTTGTGATGCAGTACATAATGAAGGCCAGAGTCCTGCAGTGGTGTAAGGACACAAAACACACTTTATCATGTGAATGACTGTAGTGGAACACTGATTCACTTCATCTCCACTACGTTACAAGGGATAGCAGCAAAATCCTTCAGATTCTTCCCGCTTCTATAAGCTTCAGCTTTTTTATCGACTGGACAATGTCTAATCTTGCTGTGCACTCAAACATTGTTCGTTGGGAGCACATGTCTAGAAAGAGAATATCAAAATGGCATATCTTATTAAAGTGGCTGGGGAGGCTAAAGTTTTTATTGGAACAATGCTCTCTTATTATGTAAACTATGTTCCACTCATTTGCATTTGTCTTTTTAGCAGCTAGATACTTTGCACGTGTCTGACAAGGAACAATTAAATACAATACATTCATGGCTATGGACTGACATCTACTGATCATGGACTCCCTTACAGTAGCTTTGCTGCCATCTAGTGATTGTGCCTGGAACAGAAGCACATCTATAACAAGTCACAAAAAAACAACGCACACATCCTTCAATTTCAACACGTCAGAAATGTAATGTTAATCTTCCTACTCATTAGACATGATTGTGAATCTTGTGTTTCCACAGAAGTAAAATAACTGAAGAAAATATTAGTAACGTTCTAGTAAAATAACCTAAGTCAGTCATGGTGACTACCAGTGATAGGTCTCTCACTGTACAGAATTTGAGGAATTCTGTACACTGAGGAATAACTGTGAATGGGTCAAGGCCGTAGCCATGGAGTCAACATTGGGGGAGTCCCCGGAAAAAGCACTCTTAACCATCAATATTTGCGCAATCTGATAAACCTAACCTCAGTAGCACCTGTGCCTAAACCTAACCTCAGTTGTGCCAACATTAATTATCATGTTGTAGGAACAATACCAACACGGCGATTACAGATGAGTCATCAATATTTACTCCTTTTCTCACTCACCTCCATGTCACCTGTTCTGCCCTGTTGGCATCCTCATGCTCTCTCTCCCTCTCTCTCTTTACTCTGAATGCACCAGAGTGAACATTAAATAAACATTTTCAGTAAACAAGTTGTGTTTTTGCCATGAGGTTCAGGAATGGATTACTAACCATTTCTGATCTGAATGGCAATGATTATTATATCAAGAAACATAGACTCATCTCTTGTACTACAGTATAGTTCTGTCATCTGACTGGCACTAATTTTCTCACTGCTCTCAACTTTTCTGAGGTTGCCCAAAAAACTGACGAATGTCACTGCCACGATTCATCTTGCTCATAATGACAATCACTGTGAATGAAAGCTGACTGTAATCAAACTGGTTGCACTTAAATCAAACAAACATTAATAATGCTATTTATCATAAGCAAGTACAGATATACAGTACTATACGAGTAAGTTCAAAAGGTTTATTTGTCATTTGCAATAACAAGTTAAGGTAATGAAATGCTTGGTTTTCCTACTCCCAACAGTGCAGTTAAAAGTTAAAAAAGTAACAGTAATTATAATATAAAAATAAGAAGATAACACGAACTATCAATAATAACACTATACAAAAACACGCATCAATAATAATAACTGTACAACTGTACAACCGTAGTGCAATGTAAAAGTGACAGGTGTGCATGATATGTTTGGCAGATGAGCATGATATAAAGTGACAGGTGTGCATGGGACTATGGATGGAAGGGAAGAGGGGTTCCTGAATTGAGCAGCCTTACGGCCTGAGGAAAGAAACTGTCCCGTAGCCTGTTAGTTTTGGATGGAATACTCCTGTACCTTCTGCCTGACGGCAGCTTGGTAAACAGTCCATGGCATGGGTGGCTGGGATCT